>JALIZH010018773.1:0-59928 GCA_030522465.1 Rhipicephalus appendiculatus | reverse complement strand
TTCCTGGTTAGCTCAATTGGTAGAGCGACCGCCCCGGAAAGGCGTTGGTCCCGGGTTCGAACCCCGGACCAGGACGAATTTTTCGGCAACTAAGAAGCTTTTCTTCTGAGAAATCCGTACGGATTTCCTTGTGGCTTCGTGCTACAAACGGGTGGCTGTCAATTTTCCCTTTCATCACCCTTCCGCCACCTTGCGGGTTTCCGCAGAACTCATTTGCATTACTTGTGTCCATGTGCTTCGAGTTGTCGATGAATTCGCCCTCGCGCTGCCAAGTGCTAGCTTCCTGGTTAGCTCAATTGGTAGAGCGACCGCCCCGGAAAGGCGTTGGTCCCGGGTTCGAACCCCGGACCAGGACGAATTTTTCGGCAACTAAGAAGCTTTTCTTCTGAGAAATCCGTACGGATTTCCTTGTGGCTTCGTGCTACAAACGGGTGGCTGTCAATTTTCCCTTTCATCACCCTTCCGCCACCTTGCGGGTTTCCGCAGAACTCATTTGCATTACTTGTGTCCATGTGCTTCGAGTTGTCGATGAATTCGCCCTCGCGCTGCCAAGTGCTAGCTTCCTGGTTAGCTCAATTGGTAGAGCGACCGCCCCGAAAGGCGTTGGTCCCGGGTTCGAACCCCGGACCAGGACGAATTTTTCGGCAACTAAGAAGCTTTTCTTCTGAGAAATCCGTACGGATTTCCTTGTGGCTTCGTGCTACAAACGGGTGGCTGTCAATTTTCCCTTTCATCACCCTTCCGCCACCTTGCGGGTTTCCGCAGAACTCATTTGCATTACTTGTGTCCATGTGCTTCGAGTTGTCGATGAATTCGCCCTCGCGCTGCCAAGTGCTAGCTTCCTGGTTAGCTCAATTGGTAGAGCGACCGCCCCGGAAAGGCGTTGGTCCCGGGTTCGAACCCCGGACCAGGACGAATTTTTCGGCAACTAAGAAGCTTTTCTTCTGAGAAATCCGTACGGATTTCCTTGTGGCTTCGTGCTACAAACGGGTGGCTGTCAATTTTCCCTTTCATCACCCTTCCGCCACCTTGCGGGTTTCCGCAGAACTCATTTGCATTACTTGTGTCCATGTGCTTCGAGTTGTCGATGAATTCGCCCTCGCGCTGCCAAGTGCTAGCTTCCTGGTTAGCTCAATTGGTAGAGCGACCGCCCCGGAAAGGCGTTGGTCCCGGGTTCGAACCCCGGACCAGGACGAATTTTTCGGCAACTAAGAAGCTTTTCTTCTGAGAAATCCGTACGGATTTCCTTGTGGCTTCGTGCTACAAACGGGTGGCTGTCAATTTTCCCTTTCATCACCCTTCCGCCACCTTGCGGGTTTCCGCAGAACTCATTTGCATTACTTGTGTCCATGTTAGGGTGGCTAGAAGGGGAGGTGGCGCGAGCGGCACTGCGGCGGAAGAGAGACAGCGCTCCCTTGCTTCATGAAACGGCCGCGGACACCCTGTGGCGCTGCTGCAGGCAGTTCGATGCTCGCTGCGCTCGCTCGGCTCGCTCACGTGCTTTCTTTCGTGCTGTGCGGTGCAGCGTTTCGTCGTGTATTTCGCTCGTTCTTCGCGCCGTTTTGCAAAACTCTAAGCGGATTGTCTGTGCAAGTTTTCCTGCTTTACTGCTAACAGTATGGACTCGGGCGTCAAGAAGAGGAAAACGACGCAGACACACTGCTTCGCACCCGGCTGTTCGTCCGAGTACGTCTCGTCGAGGAGATCTGGCCAACGTGTGTTCTTGTTCTCCGTGCTGAAAGAGCCTGAACGCTTAAAAGGATGGCAGCGTGCAGTGCCACGTTCAGATCAAGTTCTCGACGCAAGCTCAAGAATCTGCGAACTGCATTTTCATGAGCAGTATATTGTGCGATCGTTTACGCACACGACCAACGGTGAGACAGTGACGATTCCTCGCGATCGACCTGTGATGACAAGCAATGCGATTCCGACTGTGTTCCCTAACCTCCCCCAGTATTTGTCGACGACGGCACCTCACAAAAGAAAGACGAAAACGTCGACTTGTGGCCTTCCTGTGCAGTCTTCGAGGCACGAGGCAAATAATGTCGTTTGTGCTGACGAGGTAGACGTTTCAGAAGAAGCGCCTTCACCGAAGTCAACTCCCCAGTGCTGCCTGATGTGGGGAAGTGCCGATTGCCCAGCGCTTACTGGACGCGACAGCCGATTTCTGGGGAGGACAATGTAACGGCCTTCACGGTATGTGCACTACATCGCGAAAATTTGTATTTTGAAAAAGTGGTATTGTTCGTTGCGAATGACAGTTCAATTCACGCGAACGTTTTCGTGCAAGCCACAAAAGTAAATTCACTTGACATCACTGACGTGGCAATGGCTGAAGATCTGCTTCGGCATGTTGATAAGCTCATCCCGTGCAAAGGATTTGGAGAAGTAGGAGAGTTCAGCCCCACCCAACCAGAAGCGCAGAGAGAAGACGCATCTTGACGTCATCTGCTCCACATACATCATTTCTGTGTCCACAGAAATCTCATGAGTACTTGCAGATGCCTTTTCTTCATTTTTTTTTGCAATTAAATTCACATTATCTGTATTTGTATTCTGTTACTAGTGCACTGTTTAAGGTAAAGTTTGTGTGATTTGCAATAGGAGACCAGCGCTGGATAGGTGGCGCGCCGAAAAAGGGCACCTGGCGGCGAGTCGCGACACAACTCAGCCGCTCGCGCCCAGACGGCCGGCCGCAGTGTACCGCGGCGAGAGCACGCGCGTGCGCCGTTCCCCTGCTTGATTTTAGCACGAGCAGCCGTTCCGCCAGTAATACTGCACTGTGGTTCTTTAAAAAAAAAGAACTTTGTCCGAAGGTAACTCTCACTGCAAATCACTGGAAAACGGAGAGAAGCTCAGCAAAGCGGACTGCGCCTATATGCTTATGGCGTCGATGAGACAGTGCGGTGCCATGATTGCGATTCCCTCGTCAACATTTTCTGGCTGCTCGATGGGACTCGTGTCAGGCTAGTGCAGGCTGCACGCCTCTATTGATAAGTACGTGCTGCGTCCATATCCCGGTGCCCACTTCTGCAGTAAGAAAAATAGGGACAAGGAGTAGCGCCGTCAATTTTTTTCTGGCGTGGTATGTATTCCCAATGCGGGGTATGTGTACACGCGGACGTTGATGAAGCAAACCACCGTGGTAATATAGCACGTACGGTGTCACGCTGCTATACTCGAGGCCGTGGTATAGATTTCCGGCCACGGCGGTGGCATTTCGATGGGGGGCGAAATACAAAGACCACGCGTGTACCTAGATTTATGTGCACATTAAAGAACCCCAAGCGGTCAAAATTGATCCTGGTACCCACACTACGGCGTGCCTCATCATACCTTGTCTGGCACGTAAAACCCTAGCAATTATCGATGTTGATCAAACCCCTTTATTCTAAGGAGACACAGGCAAGCGGAAAATCTAAAACACTAGGTTAGGCGTATTAAACAAGTAAAACTCCAATATCTGTTAGTTCTAATTAATATTGTGTTTATTGTGAAAGAAACAACGAGCCCTTAAATTTACTTTTCTTCCCTTCATAGGTAAAAATCCAAGACATTTGACAATTCTCTAGCGAGGCATAAATTCCGATGTCCCTTCGGCACGGCATCCAATGCAGATAGAAGCTTTCCGCATCGGCTGACTCCAGAAAGCTAAGCCTCGAGTAAACCGCTGCTTTATTCGTAACAAGACCCATGTCTGTAGCACAAATTAAGTTAAACGGAGGCATCACAACATCGAGTATCCATTGTGTGCGTATTTTTTATAACAGCTAGTTCAGCGGCTTGGGCGAGCGTGCCCCCGCAAACATCTCGTAAACAAGGCAGCTTTCCTTCTATACGAAACTGTTTGCAAATAATGTAGACTACTTGCCCCCGTATCCTTCAAGATAACGCGGGGGGCATCAGGAGGAGGTTGGTGGTGGTGGTCAGATAAAAAAAAAAAATTGTTAGATATGCCACATGCTGCATAATATGCTAGTTTTATTTTGGACAAACTGCCGGTTAAATGCTGGTGTTCGGCCCTGGTTTTGACTTGTGGCCGTCTTGACTATCGTATAAATCTAGCAGACACGAACAATTCGGTTTAGAAACCAGCCCGACGCCACTAGACAGGAGAGCAAGAGCAGACCATACTCTGCTCGCCCGTCCGCTTGGATGCAACGCCGCCGCCGTTTTTATTCATATGATTTAAAAGGAAAAATGTAGACGGATACGTCCTCGCTCATCTCTACATATTGTGGCACTTGAATACGCAACAGTACCGCCAGCGCCATTTGGTTTTGTTTCGGCGAAGCGCGCCCGCACCGCCTCTACCAGTGGCCGCTCTCGTCTGCGGGAGCGGCTGAGAGGTGCGCGCTTTGACCACCAGGGCGGCGCTGCCCGCACCGCCAAAACTCCAGCGCGTGCTAATATTTTATTTTATTGTATGTTCTGATCGTGATATTTCTCAATATGTTCTGTTTTTAAATTGTTTTATTTGTGTATGTGGAATGAGTTGTCTTGCTTCTTTTTTGGCTTCGTGTATGTTCCTGAGATTTGAATATGCTCTTGGAAATTATTCTTGTATGGAAAATAAATTTTTGTGTCTGAAGTCTGCGTGTAGTGAATAAAAGTGGTGTTGTGTTGACACGAGCAGCGGCAATATATTCTTACACCTTATCCCGGCTATATTTTTAGCGATTGCGATTGCTGTGAACTTCAGCCGCACATCGCACACTAGGACGACAGGCTACCGGTCCCAAAAAGACGCTCTTAGCCAAAAGGGAGTGCAGTGAAATAAAGTATTATAATATTACAGGGACCATAACGCAAGTATCGGATACTTGCACCGCATCAGCGCGGTACCGGAAGTTTAGATGTATTAATGTGCTCATTCCAAAACGAGCAGCCAATAATGAAATGGGCGCCGTGTCCGCAGTAGATGGAAAGCCGCGGCGGACAGGCATCTTACTGCGAGCTGCAGCGCCACCGCTACGTGTCATGAAACGGCGGATCGCCTTTCGCGCAGCGCTCGCGCCACCTCCCCCTCTAGCCACCATATCCATGTGCTTCGAGTTGTCGATGAATTCGCCCTCGCGCTGCCAAGTCCTAGCTTCCTGGTTAGCTCAATTGGTAGAGCGACCGCCCCGGAAAGGCGTTGGTCCCGGGTTCGAACCCCGGACCAGGACGAATTTTTCGGCAACTAAGAAGCTTTTCTTCTGAGAAATCCGTACGGATTTCCTTGTGGCTTCGTGCTACAAACGGGTGGCTGTCAATTTTCCCCACGGAGGAAGGAATAACTCAGGAGAGGGCATGTCCAGCCGGCGCGCTACGCAAAAAGTGTGGAGGAAATGACGTCATGGCGGCCATATCCACTGGGCACAATGGCGGCGTTGCTATGGTTATGTGTTGTGCAGTGTAGCTGGTGTAGCGGCGGTGGCAAAGGCGGCGGCATGTGCCTGTGCGCCTCCGTAGGTCTCGTACTCAACCGTGACGAACGATATCCATGCTTTGTGCCGCGTTGTTAGCTACGCAGTGTTCTCCCGGCGGTTATTGTACCTAGCAACGTTTACAAAACCTGTCGTTAGCCACGGGGCCTCAACAGTGCGTGAAAGGATCGCATATATTCATTTGCCGTGCAGCGGATGGCGCCGATGAAGTATTCGATGTGCTCAGCAAAATCGGGTTCAGACACCGTGACAAAACGGAACCACGACGAACGCCTTGCAGGTCAGTGACAGTTCTGCAGTGTTCCTGCTTGTGACAATGGACGAAACGATTGTACTCCGCTAGACGAAATGAGGACACCATGTGCACATGTAGTTTCGTGTTCGATATGTGTACAGTAAGAACTTGCTTGTGCGCATTAAAATACCTTTTCTGTTTTGCTTGCTATGCTCGCCCCTAGCAGTGTGCTCTCGGCGTTACAGCAACCGCGTTCAAGTGTCACTCGTACACCTGCACCGTGCACAAGGTCGACCACCGCGGTTGGACAATGCTGACGCCGGTGAGCGTTTACGTGGAACACGAGCACGGTGGCCGGGCGCCGCTTGGGAAACGGAATGTAACCATAGAAGGCGGCGCACGGCCGATCGTGTTGTCCGTACAGTGCGTGAATAAATGTCGTGAAAACACTGACACCACACTCGCCGTAGTCAATGCATCTAGCATGGCGTTCTCTTGTATTAGCTTCCTTGTCGACGAGCTCTTACTCGCTGTTATTACTCGGACGAAATGATTTCGCTAACGGTATCGCGCTGGCCCACCGTGTTTAGTCCCGTTCCGCTGGTTTCGGATAGCCTCAACACGCGTGCCGTGCAGCCCACGTGGTTTTCGAGCCGGAGAGGGAAACGCGCCTTCTACTTCGCTACTCACATGTAAACAAGAGAGGAGAATCTGCCCAGTCATAATGGCCGACTTCCGGCTTCACCACGGCTTCACAGAGAGTGACGTCAGGGCCTCTCCTGAGTTATTCCTTCCTCCGTGATTTTCCCTTTCATCACCCTTCCGCCACCTTGCGGGTTTCCGCAGAACTCATTTGCATAAGAAAATCATGATGTGTTCCATGATTTTGCAAGGGTCACCAGTGATTGATTTTTGGGCGATAGTTTATGGGTGATTGACAGTTACCTGATTTGTAGACTGGAACTACCTCGCTGTTTTTCCACTTGTCTGGAAGAGTGCCTAATGATAATGGTTGTGAGTACAGCAGGTTTAAATACATGGCAGAGATGTACTTGATGTTTTTTAAAAGCTTCGAGGTAATTTTGCCAGCACCAGCTGATGAGGATAACTCATGATTGTCACTCAGTGCAGATATTCCGACTGGTGGAAAAATAATATCAGGCATTGAAGGCATGACAGGAAAAATATATCCCCCAAAATGCGTGAGAGGTTCGGTTGTGAAAACATATGGAAAAGCTAAATTAAACATATTGGCACAATCTAGGTCAGATATTATGCAGTGAAGCATTGTCGGTGTGGCTTGTAAGCGCAGTCAAATACTTTGCATTACTTGTTTAATTTGCAGTGTGTAGTCTATGTCTTGCATAAGATTTCTCTAGATGCAAAGAACATATTCAAGTGTGCTCTGATTAGTTTCTTTGGCTCCAAGCAACATTTACACAAAACTTTGCCAGCTTCACTGCATCAACTTTGTTGCGCAGGGAAGGTTTACTTACGTGCACACTATGCATGTGACCACACTGCAAATTAAAAATTGTCCACAGTACTAATTAAACAATACTAATCTTGCAGTTCCTGCAAGTCCGTTTCTCTCAGAAACATATTAAAAGTTTTTCATGAAATAGCTAGTGCTGCAAAACTTTTGTCCTTTCTCTTCAGTTTTAGAACTGTTGACATGCATTTAACTTCCTGGCAAGAGTGGTATCTCAAGTTTTCTTTCAATTATAGAAACCATACTTTTCAGATGTAGTGCACCTGCTCTTATACTTGACTCTGAAATGAATAACTCCCACAGTTCGTGAGGAGCACTTGTCTGGACTGTGTTTGGTAGCACACACTGCAGGTGTACTCCTGAGGAGGGAATCAAACAGTGCTGTTGATGAAATAGAAGGCAACAGACATGTATATTGTGTCTGTCATTTTAACCTCATTTTTTTCTTTATGGTGCTGTTCGATTTCTTCCTCACAAAGAAACTGCATGGCTTAATTCAGTGCATGTAAATGCAGCAAAGCCCAATCTATTATTTTCGTAGAGCAGGCAGGGCTGCAAAAAAGAGCTTGACTGAAGACGAAGACGCAGGATATTTTGGCCTTATTGTGCATCAGAAGATGCTCAGCGTAGACACGTGCTAAAAAATGATTGGAGAGATCCCAAGCAACCACGGATATCCGCCCAAGATCCGTGGAAGCGCCTAATATCCATTGCCAAGATGGGATTGCCGACGGACGTACGCTAGGTATCCCATTGTGGACATCCGTTTCTGGAGCTTTTACGAATGTACGATGGACATCCACTGATGGATTTTCAAATGATATTTATAAAGTTTTTTTCAGTGATGCTATTAAACACCTCAGCACATAGACTCCGTGCGTGAAGGCAATGCCTTCTATCTACAAAAATTATTCGGGAGTCTAAAGAACTAACGGCATAGTTTAGGCCCCACAATAAAATAATATTGAGTATATCTTGCTGAACTGGAAAATGATTTTTCCTTTTTTTTTATCTTTTCGCTTGCTCGCTGTTGCTGAAAAAAGTTGTTTACACCAAACGCCACGCAGGCCACGCCGTTGAACTTTTTGAACACCGCGCCACCACTACACGAACGCCTTTTCTCGTCTTCTGACTAAGCCAAATCAATCCACGGCCAAATCCAAAAAGCATTTATGGCGGTTTGGTTGAGATCGGTTGAAATTCTTTCTCGCGCAATGTAGGTGCGAAAGAAGTGTGAACATTGTTTTGTCCACGATTTTCACCGAAATGGACCAGCGACTGGAGACATTGTATAGGTAAGTAGTTTAAACTTGCTTTTCAGCCGTTTTGTGCGATTTATCGAGAGGGCTAGCTGTTGCACCGGGACCGCTAAAAAGACAAAGATCGTGTCGTCACTAACTTATGCCGTGCCGTTTCGTTGCTCTTTTGGTTCTGTTGATGCGTTAGTTACTGCCCCCACCTTTCCCCGGTGACATGGACTAACCACTGACACTGGCAATGTTACGATACTTATACAACTTTTTCAATTGCTGTTGGCGCACTCCGTTGTCATTGTTCAAATCCTACACTTCGCAGGGATAGGCCAGTAATCTAATTCTGACGTCTGTGGTCTCTGTGGCGAATGTAAAGCCCACTAGCTGTGACAAAAGAATAGATGTGGCCGCGGCCTGTGAAATTGTAGATACAATTACACCATTGCAAATTGGGCTCGAGAAGTGATGCTAATCGAGTCCTCCGGCTTTACACAAGGAGAGTCTAGCCTGCCTAGCTCACTTGTTCAAAACACTGATTCAATCTTGAAGCCTTCTTTCACAGTGCCTCGATGCGCAGTCTATTTATTTCGCAGCAGGGTGATTCCACGAGAGATCGAACATGCATGTCCGGTCGATATTTTTGTTTTGTGTGGGTTCTTTATATGTGGCGTCGAAAATTTTTTATCTTGGTTTTAATGGGCAATACTGTGAACTACATCCATGCTTTTTTGATGCTGTCCTCCAAACGGAAGAAATGTAAAAAAAAAAAATGGCAAACACGGCCCAAATCGAAAATGTTTGCTAAGTTTGATGCGTCTTCGCCCGTTTGCTATTTTACACAGAAACTTCAGAACTGTGTCACATATAGAAAAAGGCTTTTGAAATAATTCTGCGAAAGATCGCTTTCCTACAAGCAGCGTAAAAAAAGAAAAAAAAATAGTTAAAAGAGCAAGTTTTTTTCAAAAAGGCCCATTTTTAAAAACAAAATAAAAAAAACCCCGGTCTCAATGTTGACGAAAATTTTTTATCGAAAAGCGCTTATGTCAGTCAATGCACGGTTTCAATATCATATGTCCTCCTTCGCTTTGTTAACGAGATATAACGGGCCAAAGTGCCCCTTGCTGTGTGTTCTCACTGCAGTGCATTTGATGGTTGTTATCAGCTTGCATTGGGTGTAAATATACAGTACTAATTATTTTGCTGCAGCGAAACTTCACTCTGGTGGCCTGTCTTCAGGAAAAATGTATTCTCAGATTTTATTTGTGCCTAGCGTGTGTGGGAGTGGGCAGCTTCCGCTCTTTAAAGGACTACGCATACGCAGTTTGCAGCCTGCAGCCTCGCCTAGAGCATACTTTGAAAGTGAATTAAAATATATTCTTAGCGTTTGCTGTGTCCAACACATCGTACTGAGTGTCTTTGCATACAAAGGAAGCCTACAGCAGGCTTTTTATGGCCTCAAAATTTGCTCAAGATTTGGTGGCACTACCCCTTTAAGCACTGTACATTAGTGGTTCAAGCTCAAACCAGCTAAATCTTGTCAGCGTAATTCATCTTCTTGTCAGCACATCACCAGAAGGAACCTTGACCACTTTATATTACATAGATTGCAGCAGCCAAAATTAGAAGCTGATCAAGGGACACGCACATGAGCACATATGTTCAATCTGGCCCTTTGAAATGGAGGTTCAATTTCTTAACTGCATGCATATCTACTAACTTTGTTTATATATGATCACCGTCTTGCCTAACTGCACTTAAAAAATGTTGTTGGAAGTATACAAACTGTGTTTTTCATAATTCTACCTGCTCTTTTGTTGATGATAGTGGTGCAAGGGTTGAAGAAGAGAATAAAGGGAGTGGAAAGAAAAACCACCGTTCTAGACTAGAAACAGCTGCAGTTTCTTGACTTATAGTTTCACGAGAGCCTCTTAGGCCACATACTTTCACATTATTTTTTTCCTGCACTGTTTCCATCGAAGCATTTATATATGTGCACATTTTCACGAAATGTGAGTTAGGCACTTTTTCCGTATACTCCCTTTCTTCTTAAACCCTAAGAAAGCCATTAAAACGTGGAAAAATGAAAAACTGAGAGGCAGAAACAGAGACATTAAACAGAGAGGTGGCTACTAACAACTGACATTTATTTCGAAAAAAACACCTCCTCCTATAAGTCCGTACAGAGCATGCTCAAAAGCACCCTTCTAGATCACTGCACCAATCTTACCCATGAAAGTCACCACTGTTCAAGAAAGTCACATTCTTTCCTGGTCAAAAAAAAACAAAAGCTGCGCTTACACATTTTCCTGGACCAAGTTTCCAAATATGGTATGCCTCAATCTATTCTCTTTCACGCTGCGTCTTAGCCTTACCTACAACGGATACATTTCCAAACATGGGTGTACAATCGCACTGCTTACATTGTAGCGGAAGGTTACCACCACTGCCAGAGGGTAGATTTCCATGCTCCCGCATACGAATGTTAATACATTGACCAAATTGTTCAATGTATTGCTTATCACAACTAAGCGGAGTGCTATACACCACACATGTGTCACATGCGCAGTTGACACGTTTGTTTCTCTGCTTTGTGTGCTGAGCTGCACAACCCTCTTACACAGACCTGCCAGTTTGCGTGTTGCGGAACAGACCAATCTGGTATCATTTCAGGCAGCAGCCTCTTTCAACCTTTGTGAGATACTCTGTACGTACGGCATAACTAGCAGGTTCTTTTTCTTATGGTCTCGAAAATCACGATCACTCCTGTGAATCCTCCCACTCTAAACTAGTTAAAAGGGCTATCGCCAATTTATGTTTCTCAAATGCTGTGGCTAGGAGCTGCACCCATCAAATGCAATATAGCGTTGTTCAGCAGCAATACAGGCTCTGGCGGCAGGCTATCCTAAGACTCTGTTCACGTAGCACTGTGGCTAAATATTTGTTCATAGCATCTGAGATTGAAACACAGTAGTGATTGTGATGTTCGAGACCATAAGAAAAAGAACCCGGTGGTTATGCCGTACGTACACGATATCTCACACAGGTTGAAAAAGGTTGCTGCCTGAAATGATACCAGATTGGTCTGTTCCGCACCAAGCAAAACTTGCAGGTCTGTGCAAGAGGGTTGCGCAGCACGGCACACAAAGCGGAGAATGCGACATCAAATATCAACTGCGCATGTGACACGTGTGGTGTATAGCATTCCGATTAGTTGTGATAAGCAATACATTGGACAATCTGGTCGATGTATTAACATTCGTTTGCGGTAGCATGTAAATCTACCCTCTGGCACTGGTGGTAACCTTTCGCTACAATGTAAGCAGTGCGATTGTACACCCATTGCAGGTAAGGCTAACACGCAGCATGAAAGATAAAAAATTGAGGCGCAGCTTTTGTTTCGTTTGTGACCAGGAAAGAGTGTGACTTTCTTGAACAGTCGTGACTTTCATGGGTAAGATTGGCACAGTGATCTAGTAGGGTGCTATTGCGCGTGCTCTGTACGGACTTAGGAGGAGGCGTTTTTTTAAAATAAACGTCAGTTGTTAGTAGCCACCTCTGTGTTCAATGTCTCTGCTTCCGCCTTTCAGTTTTTCCTTTTTCAACGTTTTAGTGGCTTTCTTAAAGTTAAAGTATGTACCAACTTGCCCAACAAGCAACTCTTGAATGCCTTTCTTCTCTCTCCTTACTCACCACACATAAATTAGCTGAGGAATCCACTTTGCTAAAATTTTTTTTTACCTTTTTTACACCAGTATCGTTGTTTAGACAAAGAAGGAATGGGATATAGAGGTAAACTTACAATATGGAATTTTTTATGGCACAAATGAAAAAAAAAAAGGACGACAAAGCAGGAATTCATCAAGGGCTTGTCTACTGTTAGACACAACCTCATGAAATCAGCAGTCAAGAAGTCAAGGAAAGCATAGGGGACATTATTTGTAGTCTTTTAACTGTAATGTAGTAATTGTGATATATGTATGTAAAGAAATGAAGGTGAATGAAAAGACAACATGCCGCCCATAGGGAGCGAATGTACAACGTTCGTATAATGCGTCGGATGCTCTACCAATAAGCTTCAGCAGAGGTCATCCATCTGTCCACTTTATTGGGTACTATATCTGTGCATGTAAGTGTGGGAGTGTTAGCCAGTACTGCTCGCAGCCATGACTGCGAGTGTGGAACACACTTCTTTTTAATGTGATATAGTGTTAAAGAGCGCGTTTCGTAGAAATTCTAATGCCATTGGCGACGGTGGTGACATTGGTTGTGAGTGAAAAATCGCCACTGTCCATGAGCGAAAGTTCAAAATAGATAAAAACAAATAATAATTTAAAAAAAAACTCCCGTCTGAGTGATGATCAAAATCAGGTCTTCTGCATGCAAGCTGGTGTTCTATCATAGAGCTATGCCAGTGCCTGAAACTGCTTCATGAAAAAACAGAATGTCATGTAGTGAGAGGGGTCTGCTTGTAATGTTGTGTGGCAGAATCATAGCATCGCACCAGGCTTCAAAACATGAATTGCGCAATGAGTGGGCAGTTTAAAGCTGCCCATCCATTAAAAAGTGCGCAGGTGCTCCTGGCACCTTACAGATGCATAGCGGGCACTTCACAACCGTACTTGCAGTAGACATTCTACGATAGCTTCAAGCGGCCAATGTTACTCACGCAACGTTAATGTTCCCTTCCTTGCGGCACTGTTGAAGGTGGTGCACACGGGGCCCGATTACAGTATCATGTTCTACTCTTGAAGAAGAAGCTCAAGTGACCTCCAATTTTTTGCCACTTGGTGCCACATAGTACGTGATTGTTTTACGGGTTGGCCACTGGCCGATAATTCCTCGTTATGAGTTAACATTCATTCATAGCGGGAGTCTTGTTCCATCAGACTTACTGCCTTCAGGTAGTATGCGAGGGTTTATTGATAAGGTGCCAGCCCGCTAAATGATCGTATGCGACGTTTCGCCAGGTGGCAAAAAAAAAGTGTGTTCCACACTCGCAGTTGTAGCTACAAGCGGCTAAAACTCCCTGGTTTACATGCAGAGAAATACCCAACAAAGTGCACGGAGGGATGACCACTGCCTGAGTGCAATTGGTATAGCTTCGAATGTGTTATCCAAAAGTTGTAGGTTTGCTCCCTGCGGGCAGCAAGTTGTCTTTTCGTACACTTTTCTTCTTTCCTCACTTTTATAATTACTACACTATAAATAATGTCTCCTATACTTTCCTTGTTGCATGTTGGTTTCATGAGGCAATGAAAAAAAGTGGACATGTACAACACAGATTGCAGCAGTCGTATAGTTTGTTTTGTGAATAGTAGGGCATACACTCACAATATTTTTCTCTTCCAGGTGTCTCCAAACACAACAGCTACAAGACAACTATCACCACTAGGAAAGCTTTTGAGCTTGTCTTATGTGCTGCAGGAATAGCCAGACACAACTACTCTTTGAAGAAAATAAACCTCTTGAGCATTCTGTAGACAGATTACATAATAAGGAATCCTTTACACATTACTAAATCCTTATGCAGTGTGTAAAGAGACTGGGCATCATAGTATGGGTCAAAAGAGCAAAAAGACAAGTTAAGTGCCACGAGAAGAGGAAGAACACAGGCATTGGTGTCACAAGGCACATGCCAGCATTTGTTGCTGCTCGGTATTAGAGACCAGCTAGTTCTTGCTGGACGTTTAGTCCAGAGCCAGACAATGTATGACACGGAGCACCGAAGTTATGTGCTCTTGCTGGAAATCTGATTCAGAGACCAGGCGAGGTGGTCCGTCATACCAGGAAACCAGGTGAGGTGGTCTACTGTACTAGGGACCAGGCAAGGTGGCTGCTGTTCTGTTTGCTTTTCCAGGTAGCTGCTGTTCCATCTGTTGTTCCGAGTGGCTGCTGCTGTTTTGGGCTTTCTGTCGGTGGCAAGCATTGTAGCTGGGCTTACTGTGCTACTCTAGAGGCCACAGTGGAGTCTTTTGCTGCCACTTCTGCAGCTCTCAGTCATGCTGTGCTGTGGGTAGACCCATGGTGACGTCCGCAAGTCAAGCAACTCTTCAACTCAAAGGATTCGTCGTGTTAATGGGCTCTCACCACAAAGACAAGGAACGGCGAGAGGCAATATTTACATTTGTACAAACATTTTATGTTACCAGTACCAATACATGATAAGCTACTTTCTTTTGAGTAATATTTGATGTGAAAAAATTTGTATTTTATTTATCTGTAAATATATATAATTTATTTGACTGAGTGCACTTCGGTTTCAATCGCGTCCTTGGTGAGTGGCGCTGGGCCCACACCATTATGCTTTCCATCACACTTAGGCGTTGTTTAGCGCTCACAGGTTGAAACTGTGCAACTTAAAACTAAGTTATCAATGCAATTTCATTTCTAGCATCTTCAGTTCATGTCGTATTGGAGTAAATTCAACTTTAACACTCATATCAGAGGCAATATTACTTTTGGTGGCCAGATTTGTAGCAACATGACGCAGTTAACTCGAGCAATTTTGCATACCAGTCGTTATTCTGACGCAGACACTTGGGCTGGTTGGTGATAACTTGGGCATCTGAACAAATGTAAAGGAACGCTCGTGTAAAAGGAATATACACGTAGAAGCCCTTCCTGTCTACGAGTCTCTTCCTTATTTGAGTGTTGCTTTGTGCTTGTGTTAATATGTCTGCCGTGTTTCAATCTGTGAGCACTTTACTGTCGGCCGCAAAAGTTTGCGGGATTTGCAGCGCGTGGCGGAGCGACGAAAAACTGCATCGCGGCGTCACTTACCGTGACGCGGCGGGTGTTGAGGTTATCGGCCTCAGTTGCTGGATCTTATCCGGATCCGGGTCACGGTAGGTGATGCAGTGATGCAGTTTTTCGTCGCTCCGCCACGCGCTGCAAATCCCGCAAACTTTTGCGGCCGACAGTATACATTCAGGCACAACATCCGTACAAGGTCCAAAATATGTCCACGAAGGGATCCCATTCTGGATCTCCGGTGGATGTGCGAAAATGTTTTTTTTAATATCTGTCGGACATCCGATAGAACTCCTGCAGAGATTTACGGATCTCCACTGGATATCCATTACAGCCAAAACGGATATACATCGGATATCCGAGGGATATCTGTGGTTGCTTGGGATTAGTCAAAACAATAGGAAATAATTGGCATAAATGCAGTATTGTGTCTCACCTTGGTGCTGGCTTTTATCTGTTTCTCTGTTGATGCAACCACATAATTCTGCTCAACGTGGAAAAAAAAACCCCGCTAGCAATTTGTCACCTAAGTCGTAATCCCTCCAGGGCTTGTTTCATCGTACTTTTACAGTACTGCAGAAAGTTAGTTTTTCCTTCCTGTGTTGCATAAAACATGGCAAGAACTGTACATGCACTGCGCATGCACCCCTGGCATCAACAAAACCCCACAGGAAATAAAAGGTATGAATATCACTTTATTTTAAGGCACACAAGAATGTCACATTCTATTTTGAAGCTGACAGGTAAGAGATCGAGGAAACCAACTTTTTTCATACATACTGTGAACGAATTACAAAATTTATTGTATCTACAAACTCGTTCAACAAGAATGCCAGAGTGTTGGTGTGTCAGCGATTTGTGCAGCATGGTAAACAAATATTGGAATAAGACACATTGAAGGCTGGCTCGTTACAAGCCACTTGGTGGTTGTTTTCCAGGAACACATGCTTTCTTAGCACCTTTGACATACCAAGAATGTAATTTCAGACAAGGCACCCAGCATGTTAGGCTTTAAATGTATGAGTGCTTTTTAGGTGCATTGAGGTCCTCTTCATGGAGTAGACGACAATAAACCTATCTGCAATAACGTACAGTGTCAGTCATATTTTACATGCCAATGCACCTCCTCCTGCTACCTGCAGCGATGTGAAGCACGATAAAATTAAGGCGTATCTTTCACTTTCAGTTCAATACATGTGGTAATTCAGCTTTCATAATAGAGTTGTCATAAGACATTGATTTCATATATTAAGCACTCTCGTGCAAAGCAAATAGAAGTAGAAATGGGCCGAGCACGCAGCACTGAGACTCTCCAGCTACTCAACAGGAGGCACACATGTGGAACAAAATGTCACGTGTGCAATTTAATGACACCCTTTTTTTTTTGCTTGGAAAGTCATGCATGCAACTATCAGCCACCCATTTTTTTTGCTGTTGGTAGGCTAATACTCTTCATAGAAATATGGTGGCCAGAGGTAAGGTGGGGCTAACATTACTATATTGCATGCAACGTTAGAACTTAGTGGGATTTCCTCCTCAAAGGCACAAGGGTATGAGCCTGAATCAACGCTCATGCACTTTGGCTGATGTAATTTCTTTCTTAAAGGGAGAATCTAGCTTGTCATCGTGCTTTTCGTCGTTGTGTTCACACACTCTCTCTTTCTCACAATTTTTTATACAGCTCACAAAATTGCCCACCTTACATGATGCACGCATGTCACAGCACACCAGCCATCAACTGCAAATTACCTGTCCTCTAACATGAACTTTAACACTTCAAGCGCCATTTGTTTTTTGAGCTGCCAGAGACTAGGATGACCTGCCCCACCATGCTGTTGCCTTAACATGTAATACCGCATTTCTGGATATTGTGCATACCGTAATGCCCTTCGGCCTCTGCAATGCTCCCGCAACATTCGAGCGAATGATTGACACCATTCTGTATCCCACCATGACAACATGTATCGCACCATAAAACCTGCTTTTATTGTACTAACATGCTAGCCACCCCTTAAGTAAGAGGATGGCCTGTGACTCTGCCATCCGACTCATGAGCGGGACTATTTCTTTAGCAGTGGAGGATATCAGCAGTCATGCTTCAAGCATCTGGGCCGGTCCTCTACTGCCTTCTGAAGTTGTATGGGACAATATATTGGGGTAGCAGGGAAGTCGCATGGTGCTGCGACAAGAGCTGCACGAGTCCTCGATGTGGCCCGCTACAGTGGGGGGTGTGCAGATTTAGATGTGACCTGTTCATGCAAGTTTAGACGTGACTGGTCTTAAGGATTTTTCGCATTTTTTGTAAGGCACTCCATGTGGTCACCTTTTGTTGAAACAACCGCAGAACAAAAACTCTACACTTGAGTCCAGATTTTAGTCATTGTGGAGATACGTTTCTCAATCATCATGCCAAATATATGTCACAAATGATCCATATGAGATATGGGAAAGGCCTTTTTTCAACCTCTGTTCAACCCCCCACTCCCACCCGATTTTGAACTTCTTGCTGTCCCAGCCCCCCAGCGGGACTAAACTTGCATTTGCGACCTGGTACTTGATGGGTGTTTGAGACCCCTGCTGTAAATGATGCCTATTGCATTCAACAAACCTTCTTACAGTGCATAACTTTGCAATGGCTTGAAGGTCTTTCGACAGCACTAGTTCGAACACATATAACTGAGTTTCTTATGTTTCAGCGCAAGGAGACACGAACACGAGAGAGAAGACACGAGGTTTAGGTAGTGTGGTTTCTCACTAGCTTGTCAGAAACTCTATGGTGGCACGGTGACGGCGGGGACGGTGCCATGGTGCGGGGGCTTTTCACCGTGGTGGGTGTGGGTTTTACCAGTGGTAGGGTGCATTGATGCCCGCGCCTCGCTCACATCGAGGCACTCTAACCTGTGGTGTTACCGTGAGCTGTGCGCATTAGCGAGAACCGCCTCTGCCCATGGGGACGTGGTAGCGTTGTGTAAAGTAATTCACGTGCAAGTCGTTGCCTCTTTTGGTCCTGCGAGGTCGCCGTGTTTAGTGGACGCTGATGAGAGGAGGGAGCTTCTCCGCTGTGATTAGTAGATAACGCCAATCTCCCGAAGTCTTCGCCGCCAAATCTATACACAAATGATAACGAGCTGTAGAAGCGTGAAATAAAGACCATGCGATTTGTGAGTGCCTGTTTGACGCACAACTATAGTATTGTGGCGTACGTATACGTGGACGTATGGTATGCCTGTGTTGCGTGGATCGATCGCTTACAGTTCGACTGTCATTTGCGTAAATTACTTGAAAAAACACTTTTATTTAAACGTAACTGCGCGAGACAGATACGGAATGCGAAAGGTGAAAGCGACGGGATATCAACAATCATTCACCCGACGTTGTTGTCCGAGTAGCTAACGCTGTCACCGATGAGGACAATCGGTTTTCTAAGCAGTGTCTGTTTAGGTTAAAAAAAAAAAAAAAAAAAAAGGAAATGAAACAGAAAATCTATTGCTGGGAGCTTAAATTGCCAACCTCTAAAAGTTGACATTGCCTCAACACAGTCGTGTTATGCGGCGAAGTGCATGCAGTGTATTGCGGTAAAGCATACATCGTGCGCGCGTGTGTGTGTAAAATGGAAATGTAGCACTGTCATTAGGCCTCATGTGTGGCCCTTAATTACACACGCGCCGTCCCCTGTCTCATTAGTGGCGATGCGGTGGACAGTATCGCCACCAACTTCAGCCTTTGTAACGAGCCCATATCAATTTACCCTGTAAAAAAAAAAAAAAAAAAAAAAAAAAAAAAAAAAAAAAAAAAAAAAAACATTTTGTGTCAATCACTTCACAAGGCAATAATATTCTAGTTTATTGCAGAAATAATTCAAGATTTGTGCATGGCCCATTCAAAGATATGCAAAATACCTATGACAGACTCCAGTGGTGCTCCAGATTTCGTGACATTACATATATGCTCCAAACTGAAAATAACTATTAAGCAAAGATATACTAGGGCTAGGTACAGGAGATGACCATGCATATTTCATTAACCTTCTTTGAAAAGTAGTAGCTCATAGGTTCAATTTATTGAGTTCTTTCGAGTAATCAAAAAGAATAGCTATTGAAGAATGGTAAAAAATTATACGTCCAGTTTGTCAATGAAGCAAGTTGAGCTTTGTGAGAAATTGATTTCTGAAAACCATGCTGTGCTAAACTAAGAGCAAGGTGGTTTCAGCAAACTTATGGTAACCCGAGATGATAGCACGTGTTCATGCATCTTACATGGGCTGCTTGTTGGCAAGATGGGGTGGTAATTAGGCAAGTGCCTTTCATCAGATGTGGAGATGCATTGCATTCCTGATCATCAAGTCTTAAAAAGTTGGCTATGAAGGTGATTTTGAAAATTTCTTGAAGGGATGAGAACACAGCATTACTTATTAAAGCCTCTATTTAATGGGGTTAGCACTGGAGCTAGCAGGTATCTTAAACGAGCTGGTCACTTTTAGTAACACCTCGTAGGTCAATAATTATTGGGTTCACAGCAAGGTATGGATGAGGTAGGATATTGCGAATGGCGGAAGTAGCAGTAATGAAGTTATTGAAAATGCGTTGTTAATAATGCCTGGACAGTCTTATTGCAGAATAAGGTTTCCAGAAGGGTGAATTTACATTTGCTGATGCTTCTGGTGGCATCACTGCAGTTTATATTTACTGGTTTCATGCACCCTATATCAAACACCACTGACGACAATCTGGTTTTTGCAAGGTTAATTTACTGATTAAAAAAAAATAAGATCAAGAAGCTACATGCTTTCTTATGGCTTAATCAGGCACACCATAGAGGTAATTTGCGACTGTTTAGTGAGTTGCATAGGGGAGGTGTGTGTACAGAACGTCATATATATATAGTAATCTTTTAATGCCCTAGCTTTGTTTGTGTAATGCTTGAAGCCTCTTTTTTTATTAAAAATTGCTACTGAGCAAACAAGTACCAGCACCAGGTTTGGCCCTTGGGTAAAGCAGGTGGTAAGAGTGGGATCAATCTCAAGCCCTTCAGGAGCACCCACTGAAGGAACTAGTACCTATAGGGCAAGATCTTCCAGTGCACCAAGAAGGGCATGGGATAAGGGTGCAGGTTAACATTTCAAGAGGGCATCTTCTGGCCATCATCCTTCCCTAGCCAGACTTGTACAGCCAATGTTTAGCAGACTCCTACTAACATGAGACAGACTAGGTATAAAATGTTTATCGCAAGACGGCACATCCGACCTTTTCAGAATTCCCTCACCGTAAGCCCCTACATTTAATTAAAAATATATCCTTGCGTGGTGTCCTTTTCTTGTTCCCACGCTGTTGTCTCAAGCAAAAGTATGCAGCTTGTCAAAATCTAACTGAGGCCACACAGGGATGGCTCCAGCGATCGTGATGTGTGCTGCACCGGAGCTTTAAGTCACGGTAGAATCATAGATGTAAACAGTGACCTGCTTGTGTCACACACCTGCACAAGATTTTGACAGAGACGTTGGTTCTGGCAATGCTGCCACAGTGGTAAGAAGGGGTACACCCACCGGAACACCATGGCAAAGCAAGCTGAGGTTCATATTGAATATAATATTCCACTTGTAATACAATGAAGTAGAGCACCGAGTCGGGCTAGTTGGTTTAAATTCATAATGAGGACTAAAACTGTGCTAGAAACACAAAGACAAAGACAAGGAAAACAGGACTCACGCAGTGGTAATATAAGTAGGTACTCTTGCATTCACTTATAGTGTCAGGAATCACATCATTTCGCCTAACTGTGATCTCTTTCACTTATAATCTGCATAGTTCTACAGGTTGGTCAGAGTACAGAAAGAAAAAGTTCTTTGTGGGAGCACCACATTTTAAGCTCACAAGACTCCACTGAAGCACTTACAACATATGCAAACAGTAACATCTTAAATGTCAGCACTTTTTGTCCTAACAAGAATAAACTGGTTGTTATCTTCAGGCTGTGATCTTACAGGAGCTTTAGTATATATGCCCTGTTGTCATCTTGTGTCAATGATGCCACATACATTGCAATAGTTTAACAAAGCCTAGAACTTCGCAAGGTGGTACTATGGCTTCCGGGAGGGAATAAAGTGCAGAAGTGACACTCACATAAGACACAGGACATGTGTTAACTTCCATCTGTCTTTTTTTGTGGCTTTACCAGCAGATAAGGAAACAGACACATGCTTGGTATGACATGGTGCAATGTCACAGTCACTTAACATCAGGAAACATCACAAAACAACCCTAAAGAAACTTTTCTGCCTTTCTAAGTTTCAGCAGATGTCTCACTAACACACACACAACCCCTGCCTGGAATCCTTATATCATATTTGATCTCAACTGACATGCTCTGCCACTCACACAACAATTACAATTACTTCCTTTAAATTGTAACTGATTACAGAGGTCAATTACAGCCCCAGCAAAGTAAATGAGCAATTACAGAAATGTAATCAATTACTTTAGCCTTACTTTCCTTCAAAAATTTTTATTATGTGTCATGTGTTATTGCTCAGCCTCCACAGTGCCTATATTTTTCAGTTAGCAGTGCATGATAGTATTAAACCTTATTGTTCACATGTGATTTCTTTCGTACCCCATCCTACTCCTGGGTGATTTCAATCTTCCAAACATAACCTGGAATGATCATCCTTCTTTTCATGCTCTCTCTTTTCAGTCATAAGCTAGTGCTGAGTTTTTCCTTTATCATAGATAGTAACACAACTGACACATGTGTCATCTCATGTTGCATGTATACACCCGGCCTTGACCTTGGTTTGACATCCTCCCCTATACAAGGTTGGATATTATGTACCTACCTGGTATAAGTGATCCCTGCATACCTGCATTTTGATTTGTTTATTCACCTATTTATGCATGATACGTCAAAGATTTCAACGTGGGACATTGCATGAGGGTGGAGCAGACTGAAGAAATGGCCAGTCATGTTAGATCTCGTAACTTTACTAATGGCTTTCAAAGGTTGCTTTGAAACTAGAAATATATTGGTGATTATGGCATTATCAGAAGGAAGGGCATGACATTGTTGGGCACTATGCAGAAAGAATGAACATTGATAAGTAGTAGAATGTACGCATGGCATGCAGATACGCAGCATATTGATGCATGCATGTGGTGAGAGAAACATTGGCTGAAATATTGATTTAGTTTCCTGGAGTAATGAATTAAAAAATCTGTAGAAAAATAGTTGAGCACATTTGCTGTGAGAGGCCATTGAGAGAAGACACAACCTAGGTTTTAGAGCTAAAACACTTGATTTGTGGGAGCATAATCCAAAAGAATGAATCTGGCGCATTGGTTCCGGACCAATTCTAGAAAATTAATTATGTTAATTTTGATGGTTGTCATGAAGAGTACAGGCATATTCCAATCTAGATTAAATTAAGGTTTCTTGTACAGTTGTTAGTCTGGCTGCAGGTGATGCTGAACATAAGTTTTGGCATAGATAATTACCAAGTAACCAATTGCACAGGAATTGCAGGAACAAATCAGAATAATATTTATAAATACAAGCATTACTCTTGTAAGCTTTTGTACATGATCTGGAACAAACTGTTTATATAAATGAAATGATATGGATGATGTGATGATACAAGTTAAAGAGTTCCAGAGTTTTGATGCAACATAAGAAAATGAATGTGATAGGTAGTTAGTCCTTATGCAGGGTATGCATAATAGTGTAGTTAAGGTGGAATGTGATGAATATGTGAACTTTTGATATGTTAATGCTGTTGACGGGCATAGAACAGCATTATGTAAAAGTATGTAGACAAGTAGTAAAACACATTAATTGACACAATCTACTATGGGTTGTATGTTTAGTAATCCATAAGCATATGAAACTGGGTCTAGCAGAATTTTGGTTTGAGCTAGTTGGTATTGGTTCATAACTGAGGGTACTTTTGGCGAAAAGCAAAAGGGGACACAAACACAAAAGAACAGGCTGTGGAATAAAATTAGTTGGAAGTTCAGCGCCCGTCCTGTTCTTCTGTGTTTGTGTCCTTGTTTGCTTTGTGCCAAAAGTACCCTCAGTTATGAAACTGGGTCTGTTTTCGGTATAAAAAGAAGGGCGCGTAGTGCTGTATTCTGCACTACTTTGAGGGGTTTCAGTGTTGTGGGGTATGTCAATCCATAAATTGCTATAGCATATGTGATGTGTGAATGTATGAAAGAATGATATAGTGTTAACATTGTCTTTAATGAAAAAATGTAGCGTAGCCCGTAAATAATAGGTATTTTTCTGTAAATCTTCAGTGTAGTTTCGTGAACATGCGTGTGCCATGAAAGTTGTGTGTCTAAGTAGACACCAAGAAATTTTGTGTTACCCCTTTCTAGTACTGTGTTATCCATTTCAAGATGATTACTTGAAGTAAAGTGAGTGTTTTGGTGGGCAAAGATAATATAATTACTTTTAGAGCTGTTGGCAAGAAGTTTGCTTCCACGAAGCCAAAATGAGTTTTTTCATTTAGCCAAAATGATAGTTCTTTCTTTCCTCTGTGTCCTTGTGTATCTGTGTATGCAAATCAAATAATAATAACAGTTTTTCCAGGGCTGTTGCTGCTTTGTCGTATAGTATATTTTGGT
Organism: Rhipicephalus appendiculatus; assembly: GCA_030522465.1. Taxonomy (NCBI): domain Eukaryota; kingdom Metazoa; phylum Arthropoda; class Arachnida; order Ixodida; family Ixodidae; genus Rhipicephalus; species Rhipicephalus appendiculatus. The sequence continues at coordinate 36,151 of JALIZH010018773.1, read as the reverse complement.
TTTTGGCTGTTATAAATATATTGGTGTCGTCAGCGTAAAGGATGCAATCTTCAGATGTGATGGATGGTAGATCATTGATATAAGCAAGGAACAAAAATGGCCCCAGAATTGATCCTTGCAGAACCCTTCTGTTCGTTGTACATCGACATGACGACACAGCTGTTACATATACATATTTCTCTCTATTATTTATATAGTTAGACAAAAGCGTTAGGGCAGTCCCACGTATTCCATAGTGTTCTAATTTGGTTATTAATATGTCATGGTCAAGCATATCAAACGCTTTTGTGAGGTCAACGAATATACCCATTGTAAGTAATTTATTTTCGATGTTTACTTTTGTTTTTCGACAATATTAAGTAGAGCATTTTCTGGTGATTTTCCTTTCCTGAAGCAGTATTGCTCAGGTGGGTACAAATTATGTTTCTCGAAAAAATTGTTGAGTCTACGGTGCATTGCCCTTCCAACAACTTTGGTCAGTGCTGGCAGTATGACAATTGGACGATAATTTGCAACTTCATCTTGTCACCTTTCTTAAACACGGGTATTATTCTGGCGACTTTTAATTTTGAGGGAAACCAACCCGTTTCGAAAATATCATTGATGACATATGTTAATGGCTCAGCAAGAAGTGTAGATAAGTGTTATATAATTTGAACCGATATGCCATCGTCTCTTACTGACTAGGTGTTTTTTAGTGTAAGAATTGTTTTGTTGATTTCATCGTTGGTTGCCGGATAAAGAAAAATTGGATTCAAATTTTTCGCACCAGGAAGGCTACTACAAGTGTTGTTGCACGAAATCGTGTTACTGGTAGTGACTACATTTGCAAAGTGATCATTAAAAGCATTGCTTATAGCGGTAGTTTTAACCATAATGGTGAGTGTTTTGGCAGGCAAAGTGTTTTGGGGGGCCATTGATAATTCCTGGAACATTGCTATCCATCTTTCCTTTTTTGAGGGCTTCATCAATAACTTTCCACGTCGCCTTACTGTCGTTATTAGCTTGTGCTATTTTTGAGCTGAAATAGCCATGCTTCAAAATTTCCAAAAGTTTATTAAGGTGGTTGTTGTATCGCTTGTACCTTGCTTCGAGATTGACGTTATGCAGTTGGCACTTTAACTTTTTATACATGTTGTTCTTGTGATTGATGGAGTGCAAAAAAGAGCAGCGGTTATCCGTGGTTCGCATTTGAGATTGGTTCTTGTAAAAGTGATCACGGTCTCTTGAACGGTCACGTGTGTTTGCAAAATTTTAATGAATGCATTATATTTTTCCTCGGTTGATCCTGCTGAATACATTTCATGCCAGTTTCCTCTTGCCAAAGAGTGAAAAATATGTGTTTTTGTTATAAATTATGCGTGTTACTAGTTTCCGTTGTTTGGTTAGTTAGATCTGATATTACAAACACAGGCAGATGATCAGTAATGTCACATGAAATGGTGCCTGTTACAAAGATTGGTGATGGATGGTTCATTATAGTGTGGTCAAGTATACTTTGTTGCAAGCTTTTTATACGAGTGACAGATCTAATTAATTGCAGCAGACCTTCGCGAGTGAGTAAGTCAGCATAAGAATAATTAGTGGAGTCCTTTTGAGCAACGTCAATATTGATATCGCCCAGTAAAATGATGTGATTGTTTGGTTCAATGTACATATCCAGTAGATTTCCAAGTTCTTGAAAAAAGTGTTCGGTTTTGTTAAGCAGTGACCTTTATATAACACCTATCAATGTTTTTTAGTTTTGTGTGGCAGTAAGTCTTTCATATAATTCTGAGAAGCCCATAGGTATCCATGTAACTAATGAAGAATGCACTGGACCTCTTATTATGACACATTTGTGAAAAATTTTTCTGCCTCCTGCAATGATTGCCTATGTCCTACTTGCCAGAATGATTGTGTAGTCGTTACTCCAGTGATTGTTCATGTGGCTGGTGTTGCAAAAATAATTTACTTGCTGAAACACAACACTCATATCCTGGTTCTCAAAATTATGAAGAAAATACCAGTGCTGTTCTAATATTCTAACAAAGCTTTTTCAGCAGTCAATGAAGACATCTCCACTGCCCTACACTGCACACTACACTACACAGCATGAATTTAAAAATACACTTCAAAGTGAAACTCAGCTTAATTTTTGTAATCTTTATTACTCATTAATTACATCACACTCTTAATGCAATCATCGTTCACAGATTGACTTGTTTTAGAATTTGGTAACACTTTTGATAAGGTCTTTCATAAAAATTTACTTTAAAATTAAGTTATCTGGACCTTGGCATTAACATCTTTCAGTGGATTGGATGCTTTCTATAAAACTGCACTCACTTGGTAACCACAAATGGCCATTACTCCCCACTTTGAAGGATGACTTAAGGTACTCAGGTAGGACCAGTTTGTTCCTCATTTATACCAACAACCTCTCTTCCTTGCAAACACCTAACATTTACTCATCATTTGCTGATAATGGTGTTATCATTCCTGAAATAACTAATGCACATGATTTCAACCACCTGCCATAATTACTGTAGCTAACTGGTGTGAACATTGCTAAATGAAAGTAGGTGTTAGTGAAAGCATGCATGTGTCCTGAATAATAAACATAATGCATAAATATTACTTAAGTAATTGTTCCTTGGAACTTGTCAGGTATTTTAAATACGTGGGTGCATAGGTAGGCGAATTCACTCATGAGCCGACTCACTCAGACTCACTTAGACTCAGATCGAGCCGTGAGTCTGAGTCTGAGAGAGTAATACTTTGGTGAGTTTTAGCCCGAGTGAGCTCAGGTCAGAAAAATTTTGGTGAGTCTGAGTCCGAGTGAGTCCGAAGCGCAAGATATATTTCTTGAGTGAGCCTGTATGAGTTCCACTTTTTTTGCCGACCTATGGCCCCTATCTACTCATTTTCAGCATTACTATCAGCCTTAGGATTCACGCTTATACTCATGTCTACCCACATGTATTTCAAAGCAGTGTCGTTCATACACCATTTCAATATTTCTTGATCAGAGGCGTGAATTACGTAGGAGGGTGCTTTGACCCCCCCCCCCCCCGGCAACTCTTCCAGGGAAGTTCTTGATAAATATATTGTTCATTGTCATCTCTTCCAAAAAAAATGACCTGACTTGTTTGCGAGCACTCATAACTCGTATTCAAAGGTATTAGTATATCAAAAGGCACCAAGAGAAAAATTTAAGAACCCTTTGTGAATTTCAAAAAGTCTTCGGCGAAAGCCTGTGGCCATTTGAATGACTGTGCCATGTCTTTTTCTCTTTTTTTTTTTTTTTTTTTTTTTTTTTTTTTTTTTTTTTTTTTTTTTACACTCTCTATGCAATCATGTGATTGATGAGAGAGTGAACGTAAGAGGAAGAGGCCACAGCTGGCACTGTTCCAGGGCACGGACGGACTGCGGAAGGACACCTCGAGTATGAGAGGCTTTCGCCTCAAAACACCGATTACGTGAGATATTTGTTTTAAAGAGCATGCATTGACACCATGGTCGAAACACCTAATCCTAGGCTAACGAACTCATGAGTCGGCTCACTCGGACTCACTCAGACTCACACATCGAGCGTTGAGTCTGAGTGTGAGTGAATGTTTTGGTGAGTTTGAGTCCGAATGAGTCCGGCTGAAGAAAATTTTCGTGAGTATGAGTCCAAGTGAGTCCGGTTCAGGAAAATTTTGGTGAGTCTGAGTCTGAGTGAGCCCTAAGCACAAAATATGTTTCATGAGTGAGTCTGAGTGAGCTCCACAAGCTTTGTCGACCTATGCCTGGGTGTGCAGCTGTCTGTTAACTTATTCTGGAACACCCCTACTGGCTACAAAATTAGCAATGCTAACCACGTGCTTGGCTTGTGTTATGAATTTTGACCATTCTATCCTTAAAAATACTTCTTGCTGTCCTTGTATGACCAAACAAAAATATGCCCATGTATGTTCCCTTAACATGTTTTGTAAACAAATTTGTCCAGTGCCTACAAACAAGCCTTACAAATATGCCTTTTGCCCTGCTCGACACTTTAGTGGTCTCACTCAATGCACCATAAGGGCATGGGGACCTTAAGATAAACCTTATGGGTCTTACAAGTGACTTGGTTCAAGACCAACCGAACAATTACAGTTGATTCAAGGTGATATGATACAGTGGTAGATGAATGAGTTAGAGTGTTGGATAATCGTATACCTAACTTGTCAAAAAGAACCAAACATGCAAACTTATAATGAGGAAATAGGGACGTCAGTGCGACATTTGTTTCTGTAGCAGACTCACTTGCGGTTCAATTGTAATTATAGAAGATGAAAATTTAATTGTGTCATAAAATGCGTCATAATTAGGTGCAGTGCATTCTTCATTAGTTACACGGATACCTATGGGTTTTCCAGAATATATGTTCGTCCCTTAGAAGTTGATCGTAGTCCAAAATTTCTTAACAAGAGATGTTAACGAAACTTAGATTTGGAGTTCTTTAGTGACATTACGTACGTGCCAAATGCATACTTATAAACAGTTGAAAAGTGTCTTGTGGAGTAATACAGGCATTTTTTACCGTTAGATAGCCACTTCAGATGGGCCCTGTACTTAAAAGCACCAGAATTTGAGATAATGAAGCAAGATATTGAATGTAACTTTTCGTTACTTCTGGAACTTCAGGGGTGAAATGTCTCAATTCTGCTGGAGCAAACAATTTCCAATATTCAGTGTAGAAACATGTAGTTAGTTTGCTATATATGGCAGTAAAGTTTATTTTTTTAATTATATATGTGCGATTTCGTTATAGAATTCAATAGTCAATTCCGCGCCAAATTTACGACCACACAAGAGAAGAAACACATAGACAGGACGGGCGCTCACTTGCAACTGATTATTCCTTGAGGAATACAGGGTAATATAATGTTTATTCCTTGAGGAATACAGGGTAATATAAACCCCCCTCTCGCCAACGCATTTCATTATAGTTTTGTCTGCTTTGGAGGTTGAAATATTTGAGAAGCAGCCCAAAGGCACATTCCTTGGGTTGCTCCTCTTTCACACATATATTAAAGACGTTCCACTTAACGTGTCATCCAATATACACCTTTTGCAGATAATGGTGTTTTGCACAATAACAAAATTCATAAGACTTCTCTACATCTCCAGCAAGACCTCCTCCTAATTCAGACATGGAGCAGCAAATCATGCATGTCCTTCAATGTAAATAAGTTGCTCCCCTGTGTCTTTTCATCACCGTCGTAATGATGTGGTGTTTTGCTACTCCCAACTAAAATCACATTTTAGCTCAGTGCAAGGCATCTAAATATCGAGGTGTGCATGTATCCAGTGACGTGTCTTGGACCCATCATATTAATGAGTTAACGAATTCCTGCAATTGGTTACCTGGTAATGATCTATGCCAAAACTTGTCTTCAGCATCAAGGTCAAGGTTGGGTGTACACATGCAGCATTGATACACTTGTCGGTTGTATTACTAGCTGTGATAATGAAAAAAACACAACACTAGTCTTAGTCCTTAGCTTATGACTAAAGAGAGAGAAGTAGGATTATCGTTCCAGGTTATGTTTGGAAGATTTAAATCACCCAGGAGTGGGATGGGTTACAAAAGAAATCACATATGAACATTGTTTAATACTGTCATATAACTCATTGAAAAATATATAGGTGTTGTGAAGGGGTGAACAAAAGCAGCTGGAACATATATGAAAGAATTTTTTATGACTAAGACATACAGATGCCCAGACAGCCTCCAGATCTTTCCTTGAATAGGCAATAAAATACGTATAATTTGGAATTGCCAACAGGGTGCCACTTGCTCTGCATGCAGTACAATTGTAGCAAGAAACAGAAAATTGCACGGCACCATTGGATATTTTTGTTGCATGTGCAGTTAAGCACATTAGAGTAAGCACAATTATTTTCACAAAACATGCTTCAATTGCAGACAATAACAAATGTTATTGTTACAGAGACGCTTAAGTCTCACATTGGAGTCTGCAAAACTGAAACTCAAGAAAATGAAGAAAATTAGCCAATGCTTCTCTCTTCCTGCGCCGAAGGATGTGGTGGAATGGAGCATGCATGCACAACACCATCATTATGTCGCTCAATTAAGTGCATGAATTTAATCAGAAGCAGCAGGACACAAGTTAAAAAAAATAGCACTTGGCAACAGGAAGATGGTCGGCTCGGGTCAGGCAAGCACAGAAGCAGACAAAATGGACATCAATCAACCTTTTTGAAATGGTGTCGTTGGTCATTTTAGCATCAATTAAATAAAGTATTACGCTTTTCATGTTCCACTCTAACAAACATATAGAACACATGTGAATTTGTGCACATATAATATTGTTTTTGCAGTTATCATTTAATTGTGCTGACATGAAGATTTCGTTGCGTAAGATTATTTGCAGCCACACGGAGAAACAGTGGCCGGCTGTTATGAGGGCATGGGAGGGGTTTAAATTTCCTGTTCAGCGCTGACTTATCATGGCATGTTGTAAGAAAAGAATGGGAGAGACTTGTCAGCTCTTACTGAATGCTACAGATTTGCCTTGTGTGATATATGTGTAGCAATAAAAAAATCCTAGCTGATACGGATGCCTTATGCTTGAATTAACTAACTGATATAAGACTGTTCGCGGATGACTGTGTGCTATTCACTCGTGTAGAAAGTGTCGCTGACCAGTTCTTGCTTAATGATGCTTTTTGTGCAGCTGACAAATGGTGTGAAAAATGGGGCGCATGAAAATCAATTTCGACAAAACTACCTGTACATCAATATCAAATAAGAAAGAGCCACTGGCATTAACGTATAAAATAAAAATAAAGAAGTTAAGCGATCAGGTCAGATAAAATATCTGTGTGTTACAATTACTTCGAATCTAACCTGGAACAAGCATACTGAAAATATTTGTGGTTTGCCTAAATGTAAGCTGGGTGTTCTAAGGCAAAAGTTAGAAGATGCCATGCCTGAAACAACGCTGATGGCTTATAAAACAGCAGTTTGCCCAACCCTAGAGTATGCCGGTATATACTGGGATCCACACAGTCAAAAGCTAGTCGATCAGCTAGAACGCATCCAACAAATAACCACCAGGTTTATTTATTTCTAATACTAGAGGACGCAGTCAGTGACCACAATACTTGAAAGAGCTAACCTTTAGAAGTTGTCTACACAAAGAGAAATCGCATGCTTGACGTTCCTGTACCAACTGTATAATAAAAACACTAAACGTGAATCCTACCTTGTACTTGCACCCTCCAGCCAGAGTGTCACTGCGTGTAAATCATCCATATGTAGTTTTACCCTGTACTACAAGAATTGATGTGAGAGGCGTAGCCAAGGAGGGGGGTTGGGGGGGGTACAAACCCCCCCGAAATTTTTCAGATTTGTTTGCGTATATATACACACAAACGTACAAACGCACGCACGAACATTCATAAATTATGGTTGAACCTCCCCCCCCCCCCTCAAAAAAAAAAAAAGAATTCCTGGCTTCGCCCCTGATTGATGTATTCAAGTCTTCCTTTCTACCTCGTACAATTATCAAATGAAACAATTAAGCTTGATCCAAGTGGATTTGTTTATTGTCAATGAGCTGAAGTTTTTCAGCGACATTTATAGCTTTGTACATAATAAAGTGTAATGTCCTCTCACCCTTGTAACAGCTCACGAGGGCTTACAGTACTGTAAATTAAAACTATATATATATATATATATATATATATATATATATATATATATATATATATATATATATATATATATATATATAGAGAGAGAGAGAGAGAGAGAGTCAAACACCTTTATAAGTGATACTGATGTAAGAGACAAATGGGTATAAGAGACACCAGTGTGCTTACATTGAAATAGGGTTTGATAAGAAAAAGAAAATGCATACGTACCCTGCTTACAAGAGACACCTCATATAAGAGACAAAAATTGCTACCCGGTGCATGTCCCTTATAAAGGGGTTCAACTGTATATATATACACACACACACACACGCACACACACACACACTTATATACATGCATTCACACCACAGCACCAGTTTTGTGTTTTATTCGTCAAATCTATATTCCATTCTTGCACTGTTCATGGAAGTATTTATAATGTCCTCACAGGGACCTCCACAATAAAACTTCATTATGTGGATGTAAGTATATCAGGCAGTCCTGCAGTAGCACACCTTACATGACAGGGACATTTTGGTCATTTGAGGAGACCCTGAGGATGTTTTGTGTTTTTGTCTGAGGAGGTTCCTAAGGGGTGTTGGCCCATGCATGGATATCCATTCTTCAAGCAGCCTTACTTTATGTCCAAAGGATCACGTGATCGCAGTATGAGTTGATGATTGGGCCTTTTCAGAGGAACTCTGCACCTTTTCATAAATCGCAGTGTCATGACTAGAGGCCGGATTTTTAGGCACTTAAAAAGCGCGTTTTAGGCGCCAAAAATAGGCAGGCAAAACACAGTTTTAGGCTTCCAAAATCGTAAATATAGGCACAATAAATTTTTACATAAATTCAAAATATTTCAAACAAAGACGTACGCGACCTGTATTTACGACAGAAAAGCAAGAAATGTTATTGTTCACGATGACACAAAGGCGCCAACAATTGAACATAGCCACACAATTGTCCTTTTTGCCGCACGGTTCGTAGAACACAGTCTCTCCTTTTATTCTCTGTCATGGTGAGTAAAGTGTCCACCGTGGAATCGACACAGTCGTGGATCTCTTTATTTTCGGCATGCACAGAAACAGGTAGTTAGACCGCTAAAAAACCAGAAGGGAAGGATGCCTCGTATTGGCCAGGGGTAATCGCGTAGGGTCAGTTGCTACTCTGTCGACGAACACCTTTAAAGGGCCCCTCACCAGGTCTGAGCATTTTGAAATGACAAGTGTTTTGCATAAACTGGGCGCTCACGATCACGTCTGCCAAGATTTCCAACGTTACGCGCCGCGGAGAAATGTGAAATTTCAAAATGAACACCGCTTGCCCTTCTCGCAGGCGCGTGACCCAAGATGGAGGGGTTGACGTACAAGGAATTCCTGCGTAGTTATCTGAGCTCAGACGTCGCTCCTCTATCCTCTACGTAGACATCGGTGCTCTGACATCGCTCGCAGTAGCACGTGACACTGCGAGAATTATTCGAAGCGACATGTGTAATTTCTGTAATATGTTGCTTAAATAGATGAATGAAAGTTGAGAGAAATAATAACACACAAGCGGAATGTGTTTGCATTTTTATTTTTTATTTCTTACTTCGAATCGCAGCGAGATGTGAGACTAAACTGCCTCCATTTCGTATGCGTTCGTGTTTTCGCCGTTCCCGCGTCGCGTCGGCACCAGCCCTAACAACGCTTGGTGCGATTTTGGGGCATTGTCCCTAACAACAGTTCCAGCTGTGCGACGCGGTGTGTCGCGGTAAGGATACGTGATCCGTGCCAGCCTCTCCAAACGTCCGCGCACTGAAAGATACATCCCAAAGAAATAGGCAGTACACTACAGAGAACGCCGAAACGACACAACACCGCTCGCGTGCACGACCTGGCTCAGGCACGTCATGCGCACGTGACCTTGCGTGCGCATGACGCCTCCTCGCATACTGGTTTCGCGGCTCGTAATGAACCAACTTGAAAATTTTTGTGCTCCAACGCTCTTCATTGGGCACGCATCAACAAACAAAACCCAGCCCGCGGGCACATCGCATTTTTCGTACTTTTGATCTACACTCTCCTTTCCCCTGACAGCACTCCATGGTTTCGCATTCGTCCGTCCCCTTCCCGCGGCTGCACAGAGGGACCTCCTAATTTTTGCCCACTGCCACACCAATGTCTTCAACGAGGTTACTTTCCTTGAGGACACTGGGATGGACAAACGGCTCTAGAAGCCAACCGCCGCGTCCTCGACCATGGACGCCACTCTCCCTTCTTCTCATCTCCTCTTCCCATGTTTATTTCCCTCTCCCCATTCCATATAGACGTTGACTTGCTCCCATTTAGGGTATTTTCCTCTCCTGAACCTCTCCTCCTCTAGCCGCTCGCGACACCTCAGCGCGTTGGCGTAAGATGGCCGGCGCGTCCCATTTTACGGCTGCTAGCGGTTGTTTTCCGGAAATTGGTTGAACTGAAGGCTAGTTATTTGAACCTCCTAGTATTCCTAAAGGTAAATGTTGCCTCGTAACATGAATAACGGTCTCAAACTGCACTCGGAAGTGAAATTCGGGGTTAAATAGTGTTCATATAGGCACCCATTTGGAAAATAGGCATTTATAGGCACCAGTAGGCGTTTAGGCACGATCGCCAAAAATAGGCATTTATAGGCACTATAAAAACACTATAAAAGCCCTTCTTAACCCCTAATTCGTGCTCATATATCAATGTGGCACGATAGGAACGCAAGGAACAAAATAGGCATTTGCCTATAATCCGGTCTCTAGTCATGACTTCCTATAGCGAACAGGCGCAAGGCACTATATGGGAGAATGGAGCGCTGGCCTCTCGAATCACCTGACACCGGGCACAGCAATCTTTGTTTGCACAGCACATGCTGCATGTACACACACTATTCTTTGTTCCCACTGCTTCATATATGCAACTTAATAAACAAGTAGATCGTGCTAGTTGGTACAGATCCATCTTCGTAGAAAGTGCAAAACTACACACAGGGACAGCGAGAAAGAAAGACACTACACAAGTGCTTAACTTCAACTAAGCGTTTATTTGGAAAAACGAACACATATACTATAGGTAAAAGAATGAAAACAAAAACAAATAAGGAAGCCCACGTGTCATGCCAGTCATCACTCATCCATTACTGCCTAATACACAATCCAAAAAGCGAAGTTCTTTCTGTGTAAGCAAGATAGACGTCACACCATGACGCCACATAATGTGACATAACGTGATTATGTATTCACACAACAAAATAGTGCTGGAATAATTAATACATTGATTGACAAAAATAAGATATTTTTCACTTTCCAGTCATCTTAGGGGAATCTATAAGGGACCCTGTGAGTTTTTTGAAGGGACACTGAAGAGAAAAAAAATTTTTCTTATATTAGTACATTATAACTTCACAATATCGAAAACACCACTCTTACCGCAAGAAGACGCTTGTTAAAGCTTTGTATCCCAGTGCCCACACATCTGGACAAAACAAACCAATGTAGTGGGATCAGGCTAGCCAACACATTGCATTAAAAACTGATTTAAAATGTTATTGGTATTACTTCAGCAGCTTGTAGTGTCTTTCTTTCTCGCTGTCCCGGTGTGTAGTCTTGCGCTTCTTACGAAGATGGATCATATATGCAGCTTTAAATAATTTTGAAGCAAAGAAATTGTATTGGTGCACAAGTGTAGAATATGTCAGCGTTGGACGTACAAAAAAACAATCATCATGAAGGCAGTGCATGAGCACTTATTCTTCTCTTGTGCACGCCCATGAAGATGAGAACATAACTGAGCCATATGAATCTAGATTGGTTTCTATACCAAACAAAGAAGGAAAGATAAAAAAGTATACAGAATAGTAACGATAGTAAAAAAGAAAAACGCATGCACTGAAAAAGAGAGAGAGAGAAAAATATAACGAACGACAGAGAAGGGGAGATGAGAGATAAAGGGAGGGGAAAGAGAGATAGAGGGGGAGGGAAGAAAGAGGCACGCGCACACCAAGCTCTAACAGACTGCGTGTGCAAAGACTATATAGGCGGAGTTACGGAGATTTATCGCAAGCTGCTTTCTCTTCTTTCGTCCTGACGATCGAGCGCGCTGGAAGCTACGCAGGCAGGGCCTCCTGCGGCGGCCGACTTAACTATACAGATCACGATGCTCAAATTAGCCAATATATGGTCGTGAACTTGGGTATATGGCGCGGTCATTTGGGTATATGGCATCGTTTGTAGACAGAAGAGGTATAATTTCTAGTCTCAATTAATTGCAAATTTAAGGCCGCGTGCTGCGCAATGATGCGTGTGTGTTCTCAAAGCCTTGATTACCGACCGACAGCGTTTTCTGACTATGCAGAAAAAGTGTCGCACGCCCCTTAAATCTTCTCTTCCGCTCAACATACTCTTTCCCTCGGCACACACCATATGATCATATGCGCAAAACCCTATGTGCGGCAATTACAATAAACACTGTGATTAACCCAGAAAACGTGCGTGCACCTCATAGGAAACACGACGACATAAAAGATACATGTTTATGTTTTGAACAACTTATATATATTTGTTTGAAACATTTATATATACACATGCACTGTCTCTTATGGTCGTCACTGCAAGTGAGAAGGCCTTGCGCATATTCAGCTAATTCGGTACGACGCTCATTGTCTGCTGATCGTTGTCTATACACGTTCTGCGCTTCAAAGTTCCTGCAGCTCTAGCTGCACTTTGCAGTCACTCGCGATCGAGCATGAAAACTCCACCATATGCATATTATAGTCACTCAGCGATATCGATGAATTTTGGCTGCATTATGCATGCATGAAATCAAATGACACCACACACTTCACACGGTGGAAGAATCCCCCCTGAGAATTCACGACTGCGCCTCGCGCGATCTGCAGTGCGCCAACACCGTCAAACTTTCACTATGGCTTTGATTACGTGACTGCATAGTACCCATGGTGGTCGGCAGGATTTACTCATGGGGGGGGGTCCAAACTGCAGTGTTTAATCGCGGCTGGGGGGAGGAGGAGCTCTAGCACTGGTGAGGGCAAGTGCTGGTGAGGCTTGAAGGCGGCAAGTGCCCGTTTAGCACCCCCCTGCCGACGCCCGGCCATGATAGGACCTTGAAAAAAAGAAATTATAGCGCCTCTTTCACGCGTAAGGCAGGGTTACTGCAGAGTTGGTAAGCTTGGCTAGGCTTTTATCCTCTCACCTCTAGCTCTCTCTCCCAAGCAAGAGATAGAAAGAAACAGTCACAAAGAAAAAAGAGAGAAAAAAAAAAGGAGCAAGAATATTGGGTTAACCCAATATTCTTGCTCCTTTTTTTTTCTCTCTTTTTTCTTTGTGACTGTTTCTTTCTATCTCTTGCTCTCTCTCTGTTTATTTCTTAAGTTCTTTACATCTTTTTCTCTCTTCCCTCTTTTTCTCTCTCTGTAGTCTTCCTCTCTCCTTCTATCTTTTTCTCTTCCCTTTCTATCTATATTTCTCTCTGTTTCCCTTCTTTTTCTATTTCATACTATTTCCATCACTCTCTCTATATATATCTGTCCTCGTTCTCCCTTCCTTTCTCCTTACACTCACATTTCTATATACTTCTCATCCTCTCTTCCCTTTCCCACCCCCTTGCCATACTATTGCCACGCGCGTTCTTATTTTCACTTTGCTCTATTCGGTTTTCGCCCTCAAAGACTGTCAGCAGTGCTTAGCGCAAACCGCACCTCATTGTTCTAGAAGCTTCGTGATTATTGTAGATCGTTTTGTTAAGATTGAGCGCAAGACGCGAACACTCGAGCTTATTCCAGAGCTTGCACGACAACCAGTGATAAGAATGGAATATTCTATGACACACGTATAAATGCCGACGCGCTTCACTGCTAGTCAGTCGATCGACGGCCGACGCTCTGCTCGCCACTATCAGTGCCAGTGTGTATTGCTGCAATCTGACTTTCCTTTACCGACCACAAGTTCTGCCAAATAAACAGTTTCATCTTCGACATACCGAGTGCTGCTTTCGTCAACGTCACGACCATGTGACACTATACTGTACAAGGCTACGTTATGCTCTGCTAACATGAATGGATAGCTGAGTGGTGACAACTAGAGACCGGATTATAGGCAAATGCCTATTTTGTTCCTTGCGTTCCTATCGTGCCACATTGATATATGAGCACGAATTAGGGGTTAAGAAGGGCTTTTATAGTGTTTTTATAGTGCCTATAAATGCCTATTTTTGGCGATCGTGCCTAAACGCCTACTGGTGCCTATAAATGCCTATTTTCCAAATGGGTGCCTATATGAACACTATTTAACCCCGAATTTCACTTCCGAGTGCAGTTTGAGACCGTTATTCATGTTACGAGGCAACATTTACCTTTAGGAATACTAGGAGGTTCAAATAACTAGCCTTCAGTTCAACCAATTTCCGGAAAACAACCGCTAGCAGCCGTAAAATGGGACGCGCCGGCCATCTTACGCCAACGCACTGAGGTGTCGCGAGCGGCTAGAGGAGGAGAGGTTCAGGAGAGGAAAATACCCTAAATGGGAGCAAGTCAACGTCTATATGGAATGGGGAGAGGGAAATAAACATGGGAAGAGGAGATGAGAAGAAGGGAGAGTGGCGTCCATGGTCGAGGACGCGGCGGTTGGCTTCTAGAGCCGTTTGTCCATCCCAGTGTCCTCAAGGAAAGTAACCTCGTTGAAGACATTGGTGTGGCAGTGGGCAAAAATTAGGAGGTCCCTCTGTGCAGCCGCGGGAAGGGGACGGACGAATGCGAAACCATGGAGTGCTGTCAGGGGAAAGGAGAGTGTAGATCAAAAGTACGAAAAATGCGATGTGCCCGCGGGCTGGGTTTTGTTTGTTGATGCGTGCCCAATGAAGAGCGTTGGAGCACAAAAATTTTCAAGTTGGTTCATTACGAGCCGCGAAACCAGTATGCGAGGAGGCGTCATGCGCACGCAAGGTCACGTGCGCATGACGTGCCTGAGCCAGGTCGTGCACGCGAGCGGTGTTGTGTCGTTTCGGCGTTCTCTGTAGTGTACTGCCTATTTCTTTGGGATGTATCTTTCAGTGCGCGGACGTTTGGAGAGGCTGGCACGGATCACGTATCCTTACCGCGACACACCGCGTCGCACAGCTGGAACTGTTGTTAGGGACAATGCCCCAAAATCGCACCAAGCATTGTTAGGGCTGGTGCCGACGCGACGCGGGAACGGCGAAAACACGAACGCATACGAAATGGAGGCAGTTTAGTCTCACATCTCGCTGCGATTCGAAGTAAGAAATAAAAAATAAAAATGCAAACACATTCCGCTTGTGTGTTATTATTTCTCTCAACTTTCATTCATCTATTTAAGCAACATATTACAGAAATTACACATGTCGCTTCGAATAATTCTCGCAGTGTCACGTGCTACTGCGAGCGATGTCAGAGCACCGATGTCTACGTAGAGGATAGAGGAGCGACGTCTGAGCTCAGATAACTACGCAGGAATTCCTTGTACGTCAACCCCTCCATCTTGGGTCACGCGCCTGCGAGAAGGGCAAGCGGTGTTCATTTTGAAATTTCACATTTCTCCGCGGCGCGTAACGTTGGAAATCTTGGCAGACGTGATCGTGAGCGCCCAGTTTATGCAAAACACTTGTCATTTCAAAATGCTCAGACCTGGTGAGGGGCCCTTTAAAGGTGTTCGTCGACAGAGTAGCAACTGACCCTACGCGATTACCCCTGGCCAATACGAGGCATCCTTCCCTTCTGGTTTTTTAGCGGTCTAACTACCTGTTTCTGTGCATGCCGAAAATAAAGAGATCCACGACTGTGTCGATTCCACGGTGGACACTTTACTCACCATGACAGAGAATAAAAGGAGAGACTGTGTTCTACGAACCGTGCGGCAAAAAGGACAATTGTGTGGCTATGTTCAATTGTTGGCGCCTTTGTGTCATCGTGAACAATAACATTTCTTGCTTTTCTGTCGTAAATACAGGTCGCGTACGTCTTTGTTTGAAATATTTTGAATTTATGTAAAAATTTATTGTGCCTATATTTACGATTTTGGAAGCCTAAAACTGTGTTTTGCCTGCCTATTTTTGGCGCCTAAAATGCGCTTTTTAAGTGCCTAAAAATCCGGCCTCTAGTGACAACACTTGCCTTGCGATCATTGGTCCGCAGGTTTTAATCTCGCCTCACCAAGAAACTTTTTCGCCGAGAATTTCTCTCTATTTCTTTCTTTCTAGCTCTCTGTTTCTCTTTTTCTTTCTGTCTATACTCGTTCTCCCACCCATCAGAGTTATGGCATACTGTGCCAGATAAATTGGCGCACCTTTTATGGGAGTGAAGCTGAAGAGCAAGAAGACGACGAAGACAGCGTGTGCTGGTTCATGATGATAATTTTCTATCTACGACATATGGCACACCTCAAGCATAACAAAACAGCAAATACAGCTATGCCCTTGCCAAAGGCGAGGACATATTAACATATCCTGTTGACCTATCAGCATAGTAACTTATCTAGTATAACTGATCTGCACAGTAATATAGTACCTGCAATAGAGTAAAGTACTTTATTAAGTACTTTCCATAGTAAAGTATATAAACTTTACTATGCCCTCACCTTTGGCCAGGGCATGCATAGTAAAGTTTATGCCACGCTGTGATAAATGTCTCAGTTGGAGTGGCGACTGTGTAGAGAGGTACCGGGAAGGTATGTATAAATGTTCCAAATAAAACAGTTTTGAATTTCATTGTGGTTCTATTTTTACAACCAATTGGGCTTTGAAAAAAAAAAAGGTAGCCCTCGTACTTAAGGTTAAAAGGCCCATAGTTGTGATGAGCTAGCAGTGCAGTCTACATGGAGCCACAGAGTATGTTGTATGTATGTTATATGTTGTGCTTACTGGTTTGCGTGTACTGCTAGCTATCTCTTTTTTATTTGCATAAAGGGGAAGCAACAATATGTGTGTTCATCTGCTTTTTTAAGGTCTCAGATTTTTAAGATCCCAGATTTTTAAGGTCTCATGAAGAGGCTGTATTGACAAAATGGTGGCAGAAAATATGGTACAAAAATGTGGCACAGATACAGAAAATAATGGTGCAAGAAAAAAAAAAAACTACAAATGCAAAATGTCCTGAATCAGCACTGCTGCAACCAAAGCTGTGTCTGAGAACACAAGGTGCCCAACCAAATGGGGAGAGTCAGGATGGGTGGCGACGTGGCGCATGATGCGCCACTCACACACCATTTCTTGTTCACTTGGTATGAACAAAAATTGTCATAGAAGGCTAAGAATGCATGACGTAATGATTGAATGTTAACTTTTACAGCCTATACCAAATTGCATTAGTGTGATGTTGGAATCCCTAGGTCCCTTGTTAGATTAACAAACGTCATGGCTTTGACATTTACATCTCTTGAGGGGACCGACAAATAACTGGCCAGAACGTGTATATGGACCTTTGTGTATCTGGAAAGACCCAGAATTATAGTGATAGAATCGAGCACCCTTTCGAAATTTGAGTAGAAGAAGTATTTTTAAATGGAGATTGAAAATCGCAGCAGCCACACCATGGCGCTGCTTGGTGGTGAAGCCTTAGTACCGAGTTTTGGAGTCATTAAATTGCTGTATGTTGCCTGCTGCTGCTCAGACAACCATTACTCGGGCTTAAAATTACAGTCGGTACATAAAAACGCGTCCTCATTTTATTCTTTGCTTATTATGCAGTAAAAGGAGTTGACACTGAGAAGTGGCCCTAGAATATAGAAATTTTACCAGCATTTAAAACTCTTGGTGTTTGGTTTACGGAAAAGCTGCTATGGGATGTGCATATCAATCACGTGTGTTTAGCTGTCTCGTGTTTTGTTGGTCTATTATACTGCAATATAGTTACTTTCTTCCAACTAATATCAAATTGTTGCTCTTCAAATCTTTGTTTATGTCACAAGTGAATTATTGTCAACTTGTATGGGGCAATGGCACGCATACAGCCTTAAAAAGGCTCCATGTTCTACAGAAAAAGGCTTTACGCATCGTGTACAACTTAGCCAGAGATCGTCCTTCCGCACAACTTTTCCAAGCTGCCGATATCCAACGGTTTTCAAAACTTATAACTTACGCCTTGTTCTTCGCTATAAATATGAAATAAAGAATAATATTTCAATGCTGGCCGATTTAGCAGAGTTATCTGAATATTCTTCTTCGTATCCCTTACGGTTCGTGAAAAAGTTTGAAACAAGAACACCACGCACATACTACGGGGCCCAGATGCTAAGAATAACTTTGCCCTCTGTGTTAACCTTTTATTGCAAAATGGTTTTTATATTTCATCATGCAGGCCTGCGCTGCATGCTTTCTTCGTGAGATAACTAAAATGTCAGTTTTGAGCTTTATTTTTTTTATTATTATTTTTTTTTTATGAAGTTGTTTTTCTTTTTCTTTTTTTTTTTCCCCTGAATTGCATGTACGTGGAGTGTTCTTTCGGTGTCTATGTGTAAGAATAATGTATGCTTTTTTTGTGCTTTTACTTGCGTACGCCAGTTTCTGTATACTGTCACTGCTTGCTGAACTGTAACCGGCTGGGAAGCCTAGTCAAGCTCACAGGAGCTTTTTCTTCCCATGCCCTCTACTTGCTGAAGTGGAAAATAAAATGATTGATTGATTGATTGATTGGTAGCTTCCTTCACGAAAACTGAAAACCTCATTTAACCATGGTGCATGCATATGGTGTCTCTCAGGTGTTTCGCGCATCTGCTCTGTCATGGCAGAATCTGGTGCTAATACACCCATTGGCTATCGGCCACTGTTTCAGCATGTGATGCATATAAGACTCCATTGGTAACAAATTTTGACATAAAATGTTTCATCGCATTTTCCCTGTTATCGGTATGATTTCTGTCGCAATAAAAAAAACAGGTACATTAAAAGCCAGTTGTTGGACCCACGAAGCTACAGCTAAGGACTCCTAGAAATTTTAAAAGCAGAAGTACAGCATCAGTAGAAAATAGTCAGGCCCTTTAAAACTGTCAGAACTCTTAAAAAAGGGCAAGTTATCCTTGTATAGCTGATAAAACCACTTTCCTAGAGTAAAGTAGCCAGCTGCACTACATAAGCTCTCATGTTTTGTGCTTATAATCTGCCAGCAGGGATAAAAGCAATCACACTTTTACACAAATTTTCCGTTATTTTTGGTGCACTTAACATTTCGAAATATTAGTAAAGCATGTATTAAAAAAATATTCAGTTTTACGAATAATCGCTTCTGAATCGAATACTACAATATTCTATTCTGTATGTTAAATCATTGAATATTTGCACACCCTTATTACATTTGTTGTGTCGGAATTTTCCTGGTGTGTATAATGCGCCATGTTGGTTTTGCATGTTTCCTAGATAAGGCTTCTGTGCCATGATCATAAAATATTTTAACAAGGCCTTCATAAAAAGCTCTTCTTATCCTACATTTTTTTTTTGCAAAGTAATTGTATGGTTCACATACAGTATTCACATTTGACAAGTATGTAGTTGTGTAGGTAGGTGATTAATATATTGACCAATCTGGCCTATGATCACTGGGAGGGTGGAAGGGGGGTTTTTTAGGAGGGGACTTACAGACTTAGTGTACAGACAAATCTGGCTTATTGTTGCATGAGTGGCTGAGCACAGTTGAGATTAAATATGAGATAAGGATTCCAGGCAGGGGTTGTGAACTGTTGGAAGCATTTCATGCTGGGAAAGAAGTGACATGTGTATTGGTGACACATCCGTTGAAACTTAGAAAGCCAGAAAAGTTTCTTGAGCATTATCTTGTGATGTTTCTTGACGCTAGATGAATGTTTCTGTTTCCTTACATATCTGCTGGCAAAGCCACAAAAAGAGACCGATGGAAGTTAGCACATGTCCTGTGTCTTATGTGAGTGTCACTTCTCCACTTTATTACCTCCCTGAAGCTACGCACCATCTTGCCGAGTTAT
The DNA here is from genome assembly GCA_030522465.1 of Rhipicephalus appendiculatus. Classification (NCBI taxonomy): domain Eukaryota; kingdom Metazoa; phylum Arthropoda; class Arachnida; order Ixodida; family Ixodidae; genus Rhipicephalus; species Rhipicephalus appendiculatus. The sequence continues at coordinate 16,506 of JALIZH010018773.1, read as the reverse complement.
AAGCTTTGTTAAGCTATTTATTCTATGTGGCATCGTTGACTCAAGATGACCACAGGGTATATGCTAAAGCTCCTGTAAGATCATAGCCTGAAGATAACCACCTGTTTACCTTTGTTAGGGCAAAAAGTGCTGACATTTAAGATGTCACTGTTTGCATATGTTGTAAGTGCTTCAGTGGAGTCTTGAGCTTAAAATGTGGTGCTCCCACAAAGAACTTTTTCTTTCTGTACAGTGACCAACCTGGAAAACTATTCAGATGATAGGTAACAGAGATCACAGTTAGGCAAAATGATGCAAGAGTACCTACTTATATTACCATTGTTTACAAGTGGAATATTATATTCTACATGAACCTCAGCTTGCTTTGCCGTGGTGTTCCTGTGGGTGTACCTTCTTACGACTGAGGCAGCATTGCCAGAACTAACGTCTCTGTCAAAATCTTGTGCAGGTGTATGGCACAAGCAGGTCACTATTTCCATCTATGATTCTACAGTGTCCGACAGCTCGTGTGGAGTACACATCACGATGGCTGGAGCCATGCTAAGCCATCCCCGTGTGGCACCAGCTAGACTGTGATAAGCTGCATACTTTTGCTTGCAGCAAATTGTGGGAAGAAGAAAAGGACACCACTCAAGGAAAGATTTTTAAGTAGATGTAGGGGCTTGCGGTGAGGGAATTCTGAAAAGGTCTGATGTGCCATCTTGCGATAGAGAAGCAACATTTGTACCTAGTCTGTCTCATGTTAGTAGGAGTCTGCTAAACATTGGCTGTACAAGTCTGTGGCTAGGGAAGGATGATGGCCAGAAGGTGACCTCTTGAAATGTTAACCTGCACCCTTCTCCCACCCCTTCTTGGTGCACTAGAAGATTTTGCCCTATAGGTACTAGTTACTTCAGTGGGTGCTCCTGAAGGGCTTGAGATTGATCTCACTCTTACCACCTGCTTTACCCAAGGGCCAAACCTGGTGCTGGTACTTGTTTGCTCAGTAGCAATTTTTAATAGAAAAAGAGGCTTCAAAGATTACACAAACAAAGCTAGAGCATCAAAAGATTACCGTGATATTCTGTACACCGACCTCCCTTATACAATTCACTAAAGAGTCCCAAATTACCTCTATGGTGTGTCTGATTAAGCCGTACGAAAGCATGTAGTTCCTTGATGTTATTTTTTTTTTAATCAGTAAATTAACCTTGCAAAAACCAGATTGTCGTCAGTGGTGCTTGATATAGGGTGCATGAAACCAGTTATTATAAACTGCAATGATGCCACATGAAGCCTCAGCAAATGTAAATTCACTCTGCTGGAAACCTTATTCTGCCATAAGACTGTCCAGGTATTATTAACAACATATTTTCAATAATTTCATGACTTCTGATTCCACCATTCACAAAATCCTACCTCATCCATACCGTGCTGTGAACCGAATAATTATTTACCTATGAGGTGTTACTAAAAGTGACCAGCTCATTTAAGATACCTGCTAGCCCCGTGCTAGTGGCTTTATTAAGTACTGCTGTGTGCTCATCCCTTAAAGTAATTTTCAGCATCCCCTTGATAGCCATCTTTTTAAGACTTGATGATCAGGAATGCGATGCATCTCCACATACGATGAAAGGCACTTGCCTAATTACCACCCCATCTTGCCAACAAGCAGCCCATGTAAGATGCATATACACGTGCTATCATCTCGGGTCACCACAAGTTTGCCGAAACCACCTTGCTCTTAGTTCTGGCACAGCATGGTTTTCAGAAATCAATTTCTCGCAAAGCTCAACTTGCTTCATTGACAAATTGGACGTATAATTTTTTACTATTCTTCAATAGCTATTTTCCTTGCTTACTCGAAAGAACTCGATAAAGTGAACCATGAGCTACTACTTTTCAAAGAAAGTTAATGAAATATGGTTGGGCATTTTCTGTACCTAGCCCGAGCATATATTTGCTTAATAATCATTTTCAATTTGGAGCATATATGTGATGGCAAGAAATCTGGAGTACCACTGGAGTCTGTCATAGGTATTTTGTATATCTTTGAATGGGCAATGCTCAAACTTTGAATTAGTTCTGCAATAAACTAGAACTTTTGCTTGTCACAAAATGTCTTTTACAAGGTAAATTGATATGGGCTCGTTACAAAGGCTGAAGTTGGTGGCGATGCTGTCCACCGCAACGCCACTAATGAGACAGGAGACGGCACGTGTATAATTAAGGCCCACACACGAGGCCTAATAACCGTGCTAAATTTCCATTTTACACACACACGCCCACCACGTATGCTTTACCGCAATACACTGCGTTCACTTCGCCGCATAACACTACTGTGTTGAGGCAATGTCATCTTTTAGAAAGACTTTTTTAGAGTTTGGCTATTTGAGCTATACAATACTCCCAGCAATAAACTTGCCATTTTATTTCTTTTTATTTTATTTTTATACACCTACCTAAACAGACACCGCTAAGAAAACCGATTGTCAACATCGGTGACAGCATAAGCTACTCGAACAATAACGTCGGGTGAACGCTTGTTCATATCCCGTCGCTTCCACCTTGCGCATTTCGTATCTGTCTCGCGCAGTTACGCAAGACGGAGTTTAAATAAAAGTGTTGGTTCAAGTAATTCGCGCAAATGACAGTCCAACTGTAAGCGATCGATCCACGCAACACACGGACTTAGCACACGTCAACGTAAGCCACAATACTATAGTTGTTCGTCAAACAGGCATTCACAAATCGCATAACACTTCGCCTTTATTTCACGCTCGTACAGCTCGTTATCACTGCTTATAGATTTGGTCGGGAGATTGGCGTTAACTACTAAGCACCGCGGAGAAGCTCCCTGCGCTCATCAGCGTCGACTAAACACGGCGACATCGCAGGAACTAACAAAAGCGGCAAGACTTGCACATGAATCACTTTCTTAAACAGTCTTACACAATGCGACCACGTCCGCACGGGCAGAGGCGCTTCTTGCTAATGCACACAGCTCTCGGTCAAAACCCACATCCACCACGGAGAAATAACCACCGCATCAAGCCTAAAAATGAACGGCAACCACCATAGAGTTGCTCTCAAGTTAGTGAGAAACTCTATGACCTAAACCGCCTAAAAGACCTTTCAGCATGATTTCAGCCTTTCAGCCAAACGATTCTACCGCCGCCTAATCCATTGCCTAATCATACACTTCAAGCCAAGTCATGCCGGTTTTAAGCGGCTATATGGGTAGTGGGTATGGTGTACTGGAATGGGGTAGTGGGCCGTCTGGCGCCTGAGACGTGGCTCTTTTTGCGATGACGGCCTCGTCAACAGAGCACACCGTTCTACGGTGGCGCCACCACTCGCTGGAGCTTGGAGCCATTGTACGACGGTGGATAATATACGGCCTCCGAGATGGGCTCGGCTTTCACGGAGGCCTTGTTTAAACTTACACGAATTGGTGCACGAGTGATTCGCCTATCTTCGCTGACACTTCGTTTCTGCGGCGTTCTCTTGTGTTGTTGGCAGTGGTGAATCTTCGAGATTATGCGACAGAAAGAAGCGGTAGCCAGGGGAGCACCGTTGAGAATCTTGCGGACATCAGATACACATTAGCAGACGATCGAAAAACACCCGCATCTTTCAGCAATGGTTTTTCGCTCTTACCATCTGCAGAGTTCATTTATTAATTTCAGCTAGTAAATGTTTCCTTTTATCGTATTATGCAAACACAAGGCTTACATGAGCAAAAAACGAAATTTTTTACCGTCTGCATTATGTGCAGACGACGCTCAGTACAAGCATTTAAAGCAGACGATTAGAAATGTAGTGCCGCGCACGTACATTATGGTTGTTTCGTTTCCTGAAGTTACTCAGCGTGTGAAGAACTTTGAAGCCGTTATGTTACCCCGCATTTTGAGCTCTTCTTTCACGTACGAAGCGACAAAATGTGGCCTTCATGTCAAGTAAGTGTACTTGTTCTCTTCCACAATCGCACTCTGTGTAGGGGGCACGTTTAAGACTTTTCATATTTGTCGGCGGTTAGTCACCTAATGGTATGAAACCTAGAAACAAACAAAACTGTGCGAAAAGATTATGTTTATCTGCCTTAACCAGCACTAGGCCCCGCATTACAAATTCAAAATTCGCGCCATGAGCACACCGTTCGATTGCAGCGCCCTGCTGGTGGCGTCATCGCAAAAGCGACCACCACTGTCCCATTGGTTTGCTCTGAAGACGGCCCACTATCCCATTCTAGTACACCATATAGTGGGATCAGGCAGAGCCCGCGGGCATGGCCTCCGAGATGGCAGACGCGCGGCGGGTTTTTCTCCGGCCGTCCCAATCGCACGGAGAGAGTATAGAAAACCAGCCCTGCCCAGATGGCGCGTCGAAAACGCACACGTGGCGCCCCCCAAACGAGTTGGCTGAAAAAGCCCTAGTAGGACAGGGCTTCTGGGCCACGACATGTTATCGGCTGTGTCTGCTTTTGTGCCGTGAGCGTTTTTTCTGCGAAATTTACAGCACAGAACATCGAGTTTATGCGCATTGTCGAAGGCAACAGATCGGGAGCTGCGACTGGAGAGCGAACGAGCAGTGATGCCACCAGTTTTCTTGCAGTACGGCTTCGGCAGTGTCGTGTTCGCGGAAGGGTGCTTTCTCGACAGTGCGCTGCCGAAAGGACGCAAGCTCTGCACGGTAAACTATGTTTACTCTGTCGAGGAAACTGTGTGTGGTATCAACTCACATTCCCAAACTTCAGCCAAATGCCACTCGCAAGTCGAACAAGCAACGTACGACGGGAAAGTACAGGTAAGTGTTTGTTGGAATTGCGCATGCAAAAGCTCGACCCATTCGGCTGCCTGCACGTTATGTTGCCGCTTTAAATGATGATTATCTCAACATAACTGAGGGTCCGTTCGGCGAAGTGGCGGCTCATTTGAGCGATTATATCACTTATGTTATCGGCAGCTACAGCTTGCGTGTCGTGTTAACACGCAGGTGAGATGCCGTTTCTTTTCGCGCTTTTGTTTTCGATCTTTTGAACAGTGCTTAGAGCAGAACACTCGTGCATAATCGGTAGTTAAAGTTTTTGTAGTTCGTCAACTCACAGGTGAGAGTCTCTCGTATCGCGCATTTCTTCGCGGTGTTACGAACAGTGTTGAGTACTAAAAGCAGATCAGTCTTACACAACCAGTAGTTACAGCTCTCGTAGCGTGTTTAACGCGCAGGTAAGAAGCCGTTTTGTTTCGCGATTTTATTTGCGGTGTTTTGAACAGTATCCTCCTAATCAATCATCATTTCACTTTCTTTGTAGATGACAGCGAAGCGCGAGGTGTCCGCGTCAACCTGCACTTGCAAGGCCGGCGTGAGTGGAAATGCACACACGTTGCAGCGGTCGTACTTTGGGTAAACGATGCCGACTCGCCGTCGTCAACAGAATGATTACAAACTTGGGGTCGGCCGTCATCTAAACCTGATACGTCAGTAAAGGAGCCCGTTGAGGAACTTTTTGGAGGTAGGCATATAACAGGTATCCGTGCCATGTGTTCATAAGATACTGTGTGCGCGAAAAGTGAATTGCTTTGCCCACGCGGTTTTTTTAGTATTTTCTTCTTGCTTGCATGTTTAGAACTGTGTACGTGGCAATTTATTGAAATGAAATGCGCGATTCTCAACGCGATTCTACATACATAAGCTGTTACGTGCTTGCTAAGTAAAAGTTTTGTTGTGTTTTACAGATCCAGCGTTGCCGCCGCTCTTTCTCGTACGGCCTCGACGGGAATGATTAAAAGATTATGTTTGGGTGGTATCATTCTTCTGTGTGGCACTTGTACACGCAACAGTACCTTCGGTCCCAGCGTTTTTTTTGGGCGCCGATCCCCCGCAGTCGACCGCAGTACTGATCGCCGTCCTACTACCCGTATTGCAACAGGGCCGCCAGGGCGGCGCTACGTGTCAACACAAACTCCAGCGCTGGAAGCCTGCCTAGAATATACTGGCTAGTGTGCTGAGCGGAGGGGGTTTCCAATGGGAGGAGGTGGCAGTGCCGGTGATGCCTTCCAACTTTGGCCGGTAGACGGCGACGCTTGTCGCAAAGGTGTAGCACACGCGCCGGCGTCGCGGTGCATGTTAGTGCCTCCGCAGCTTATCAGTGCTTCGTGTCCCTTGTCCAAAGTTGTCTTAGTGACGTTTGCGCTGTTTTTACCGTGTTCGCGCTAATCTTCGTGTACGAACGTGTAAATGGGAACTGCAAAGAGTAATTATGCGTGTGTTTTGCGTTTTGTACATTACTTATGCTTGATGAGTTGGTGATTATTTAGTTGTGGAACAGGGGGGATTTTTCAAAGTGAAGTTCAGATTGCATTTTCAGTTATTGAGGTGGGGTGAAACTTTGAAAGTGAGTTTCAAATCCTGGCTATACAGCAGTGGTAATGAAAGCTATGACTAAAATTTGCGAGGTATTTTAAAGGTAGAGGCAGGTTCAATTACAGCCCAGAGATAGTTCGAAATTTTTTAGTATTTTTTATTTTTGTTTGTTTTTCTACTAATGTACTTCTCAAATAAGATCTGCCATCTGTGGATCACTGAAATTTTGCAGAAAGGTAGCGATTAAGGCTTTACAGAACTGTAACTAAAATTGTGAGTGTACAACAAAAATTAGATTTGTCATGTTTTTTTTTTACGTTTGTTGATTTATGAAAATGGCCACTTATGAATGATTTTTTATACTAAAAAATACAAATGCGCATAGGCTACTGACTCTAGAACCAGTTATGTTAATGCCATTATAGTTAACAGGTGGAAATCTTTGTTTTCCTATGCCCGCTAGTTCCCGAGAAAAGTGTACAGAAATTTTAAAAATGTTCTTTTGAGAAAAACGCAGAAATAACGTAGAAGTACGCGCGCATTACCTGTGATTGTGTCAACAAAAAGGAGACCTAAAATTCTTTTTGAAACCGCGAGTGCCCAAATGTGATATATTTTCTCAAAGAAATGCTCTATTCGATAACTAAAATTCCAAAATTGCATTTTTGGACCACAAGAAGTTTCACCCCACCTTAAACTGTTAATTCATTGCGGTTAAAAGCAAGCACGCATAATACTCACAAAGATGCTTTGCACGAAAATTTTTTTCAGCCATTCACACTATTAACTATGATGAAATGATCTAATGGAGATGTTGTTCTTGACTAATGACCCCTGTTCGTTTTATTCGCATTTACCTTTTCTGAATCCTATTTAGACTAGCTTGTGTTCATCGCATGTGGTCTAGAAAATACGGATGCCATGCTGGAAAACGTGGAACAGTGAAAGTGACCCCACCCCACCGTACATTTGCATATGAACCATTCTCTGTTAACTACAGACTTGCTCATGTAGTGCAACAATTCAGTAGGTACATCTGAACTGCGGAAACATCAAAACAACCGATCCAAAAGTATGGGGCCTATGGTGATATCTGCAGAACTGGACGAACACCATTCATTTTGTTGGTGAAGCGAACGATTTGCATATGCTAGTGTCATAATGTTTGCAAGAACGATTAGTGCATTTGTGTAATACAAGCGTTACATGGACATTTGTGATTACTGTCGACCCGCTCCGGCTCAAGTATCTGCTCGCGATTAAGAATTATCGTGCCATGACCCGACTACCTCGGCACGTGTAGGTTATACACTCTGAAGTCCATGATGGCGCATCATACTGAGTGTGATGCGCCGCTAAAATAATAAAATATGACCACGACTGAGAGGTGCGAAGTGCAGTTAACTGGATCGACTTCGAGTAAAATCGCTGCGTTGAAAACAGCGCAAAAACGGGATGAAGGCTAAGGGACAAACAACAGAAGCACTGTTGCTTAGCCTTCGACCCGTTTTCGCGCTGTTTTCAACGGAATGAGCTGTACCAACTTGCGCTTCAAGACACTATTCTACGAGTAAAATCGCCAGCGAATGTTCCCGTGTAGCAGCGAAGAATCCGAGTCGGACTTCATCGCGATCGAAATTGCCGTGAGCCATCCTTACGACACGATTCCTTGCGTCTAACGGGTCAACTTTCGCTGATTGTTTTCAACGGGCAAGTTGGGTGTGTCGGAGTATATTCATTGCGACTTTTCTACTTCGCTTTGGTGGTGAAGCAGAGTCGCGAAAACTAGCAGACGACGTGAGGTACGTATGAAACGCTTCGTCGTTTTGTAGTGCCCAACCACTTGAGGATTTTCTGCGGGCAGTAATTTGGCGCTAAGATTTTTCCCGTCCGGTCAAGTGCTTGGACGAGTGCGTTAAAAGCAACGAAGAACAGTATATACGCGGCAGAAAGCGCCGTGCTACGCAGCTGACAGCGCAGGAGCCGCCGACGCGCGGGGGACCTTAGCGAGTCGGAGCGCCGCCATGCGGTGACTGTGGGAAGGCATCAGCGCGATGGCCACGCCAAAGCGCCCGCTCAGCACACTAGCCCGTATATTCTAGGCACTATAGAGAGAGCGTATTTCCCGAGGTGGGCGTGGCCCACTCTTTTCTCCGCACCGCGGCGCACTTACTTGGGATCGGAAAAGCTGCCGCGCTGTTGGCGCAGCTTGCATGTGGCGAGGAAAAAATGGTTTTGCGCTTTTATTAACCTCGCGCTGATTTGGAAATGTCTGGTCAAGGTGTACGAGAGGCCCAGTCAATGCCGGGGCCTATCGATTCTCAAATGGGCTTTTTTTTTTTTTTTTGCTGTAGATTTGCGCCGCATTTATTAGAGCACTTATAAGCGATGCCTCTGCAAGAGATCCGCATGTGCTAGAAACTTACTACACTTCGAAATTTGCGGGCTTTATTGTATGGGGGGCGCTAACGAAAGAGAAGAAAAAAAAACTATGATGAGGCTGGGCGTGATGACGCCCGGGGCTCGCGCTCGCCCTGCCACTAAAGACCATAGGTCGGCACTTTAAGGGAGTACTCACTCAAACTCACTCACCACAATTTTTTCAGCCTTCGCACTCACTCACGTTCACACTCACGTCCACTTACACTCATGAGTACTCACTCACGTTCACACTCACCTCTACTCACACTCATGAGTACTCACTCACGTTCACACTCACGTCCACTCACACTCATGAGTACTCACTCATACTCAACTCACCACGTTCAAATGAGTGTGAGTGAGTGTGAGTTGAGTGCACTCATGAGTGAGTGTGCCGAGCTATGCTAAAGACCGATCAGTCGTTGCCGGGCCTTCGTAAACTAAACGAGTTTTTCTTGTCGCCTACGTGTTCTCTGAGGGCTTCACCCGACCACTGGCCCCGAGCCCACAATAGATATGTTGATAATGTTGTAAGCTAGATTTAAGGCCTGCGACGGAAGCAGTCATTTTGGAAGCTCAGTATCGCATAAAGCATGTATCGGTGCTTGCTTCTTTTGTGCAATTTTTCCTTCGGTGTAACAACATATAGCGAAATGAAAACACACGTACAGCAGCACTCAATTTTTCCATTAGGAACACTTTGTTTATATTTCTTTTATTAACAACTTGCAGGCACTTCCTTCTATACGGAATGCTTTACAGGCGCCGCAGCATGAACGCGTTACAAAGAAATAAGGTCTAGCGCACGCTGGAGGGGAATGCTAACTGAGCCGACCAAACTCGGCACTCGGCATCAGCAATCCTCATGCTCTCTCCTCGCGATGTCGCCGGCGCCATCAAGTCTGGCGCGAAAGCCGCGCTCGCATAGCGCACAATGCTTCGCACTCGCCCACGAGGCTTCCCCAGTTTCCCTTTCCAACTACCTCCCGTCGCGCCGCAGGAGACAGGGAGGAGGATGCAGGCGGTCGCCACACGTCTAGACCGTGGTCTAGACTGAAAGTCGCCGGTTCTGCGACGGCCATGGACTGGTTACAGGCGCGTTTTGTTCATGTATGATCGATTGATTGATTTGGATGCACTCGAGAGCACAGTAAATGAACACGATACTGATATTGCCATTGTGCTACCAAAACGTAAGCAAAATTCGGATGACGAAAAAGTAGGCGATGACAACTCAGGCACTTTCACTGTGAACGACGTGTGGAGTAAATGTAGGTCGGCTAATCGAAGCCTTCAAAAATATTCCGGCAAAATTACTTATCATCTTACTTCAATGACATCACCAGGGCGCTGAGTTATCTAGAGCGTAACTGTGCTTCGGTTGACCAACTCATAAATATCCGTACGCGATCAAATAGTAAAACGATGTGTCACGATAGGAGGGCAATATGATTCAACGACGAAAATTAGCCCAGTTTTCACCCATACGCGTCTACAGAAAGGAATAATGCTAGAAAGCCCCTGTATATTTCTCAAATCAAGGTATTTCGCGCCGAGAAAAAACGGACCGTAATGAAAAAAAAAGTAACACTACCACAGACGAAGTGATACCTCCTTACAATAATTTATATCAGGAAAATTCAGCAGTTGCCGTGCTTTTCTCCGTAAAATGGACCAAAATAAATGCAGTAACAGAAAAAAAAATACTTGTCTTCAGTGCATCCAGAAGATCCTGGCGGCAATGCTTGCTCGTACGCAGAAAAAAAAACAAACATGCGCATGCTGTAATCCCTCGCGCTCTGCTTTCTGCCGCGGTCTCCGCTGCCGCCGGAATCCCAAGTGAGTGCGCCATCTCGCGGTAGCCGGGCGCGCGACGCGATGTACGTTTTTTTGCTGGGGAGCGCGGCGATTGGGACGGCCGGAGAGAAACCCGCCGCGCGCCCGCCATCTCGGAGGCCATGCCGCGGGTGAGGCATCTTACGTCGACGCCGCGAGATGGCGCCACTAGCGCGTGGGCTGTACGGAACGCCAGACGCACAGCCTTGGCAACGTGGAGAAAGCCTTGTGCGCTTGGTGGTTCGCCTTAAAGGGGAAGCGCGCAGCTCCGTGGCATGTTTTCTAAAATCTTCCTCTGAATTGAGACAAGCGCAGAGAAAGGTGGGACGGCGGACGTTTCAAGCTCGCGTGAAAATAAAGCCGACCTAGCCGACCCAACGAGTGCTGGCAAACGGCCGCACGACGATGCGGCTGATTTGTAAAGTAAATGCTCGCGAGCACCATAGAATGGGTAAATTGCTTAATTCATTTTCCTTTAACAATTTTCATGCACGTTAGGACGCAATCGCATTGACAAGTTCGAGTGAGTCAAGCTATTGCGGCGCATGTACTAACACATTCGGAACATGAGCGGTTTTGTTTCGTTTGATTCTATTCATTGCTGCGCGAAGCTTTTGTGCCGTACTTGAGACTTCCTTCTTAAGCTGTCGCTTCAGCCTTGACTGTCGCGTAAGAAGGGCCTTTTTCAGGTACCGACAGGAGATTCATGCTTGCCCTGAAAACCCAAAACAGCAAATGGGAGACTTACCAGATCCGTTTTGATAGAAATAGCACGGGAGTTGAAAAACTATGATGAAAAATTATTTGCATGACAGTTATTACTATAATGCAGCAGTTAAACATACAATCTGATGATTGTTTTCCAGCACAACGCTTGCTGATGTACAGCCGCCCATTTTTTAAACCTGAACTCGACCGCCGAGCCAATAAGCCCCAATTCGATCCTGGCGTCCCGTTATCCTGTTCCCGGAACAGCCCAACAGAAGACAGCTGCACAAGGCTGTTAATCGCGTGCATACACGTATGGTCGTTCATTTCACCGCTGTGCTCAGTTATACGGCTCTTATAGACTGGGTGGTCGACGCTCGCGCGTTCAGGTTAAGCTGTACACGCCTTCACGAGTGTGCACCTCAAGGCCCTTAGACAAGTCCGCCCTTGACATGCTGCTAGTTGGCAATGTACCTTTGCAGATACTGTAAGCGTCAACACATTGTAGAATGTTCTCAGCTTCCGCACGGCAAGTGACGTGTCCTTGGTCGACCATTCGGCCACAAAGGTATGCTGTATATGGGACGCCGAGCGTGCCTGTATCCACATGCGGCGAGAAGATAACCACCATTTTTGACGTTACTTCTTGATTTGCTTGCATCCTCAATTTGCAATACAGAACGCCCGTGTAGTCGGGAACACGGTGGCAACTCCATTTGACCGAGGGGACACTGAGAGTAAATAAATATTCGGGCACACCGGGAGCACGTTGCGACGTCGCCGCGGCAGCTTCATCCGCATGTTTCACAAAACTCGGACTGCTCATCACCGCAGACTTTCGATTTTTTAGCCTCACGACGGGTGACGACCGCCAGTGGCGTAACTAGGGGGGGGGCAAGGGGGGTACAAGTGCCCTGGGCGCCATTTGGGAGGGGGGCGCCGAGCCGAGTCCGCCCAACATGTTGTGCCCGGGAACAACAATCCCTGAGGACACAAAACGGGGCGCTAGCGCCCCGTGGAAAGGTTGTCAATGTTCTTTTGCGGCAAGCCACACGGGGGGGGGGGGGGGGGGGGCGGTTGTGGTTCGAAGGAAAAGGCGCCTAATTTCTGCAGCCCGGTCGGGAGCACGGCGCCGCGCCTGGGGGGGGGGAGTGGGCAGGGCGTCGCCTTTAGGGATTCTATATATAAGGGGGGGAGGGGGGCGCCCCTTTCTCAAGGCTGTTTCGACATCACCCCCCTCCTTTGCCTTTTTTTCCACTGGTACCGCGCGTGAGGCTAGAGGCTCTTTTGACTTGTTAGAGGGTGCTCCCTTCGTTCAACAAACAAAATCTTTTGAAAGCCTATGACTTCTGGTACTAGATTTGTCGGTGCTGTGTCTGCGTAAATAGCACTACCTATATTCGTCTGGTCCAGCGTATCTTCCGTCCTGAAGTTGTTCCTGAGGAGGTAAAGGCTGGCGCTCTATTCTGCGGCCCACGAGCACGTCTCAGCGCCACGACTGTAGGATGTCTTTCAATCACTCCCTCTTTCATTGTTCCACGAAGAGCAATAACATTAAAAAGATCGGCGTAATTAAGCCTGTTCCCACATAAGCACGATTTTAACCATGAACCCACCCAAGTGCGTAGGCAGACACTTCTTTCCAGGGGGGTCGACCTGCTTTTACCTGTGTTCTTGCTGCGTGTGTTTGTATGGGTGTGCGCATATATAAACATGCAGAATGTAGTAATTTCGGGGTGGTGGGAGGTAGAACCCCAAACCTCCTTCTAGCTTCACCGCTGAACTTATTGATTAAAAAGTTTTTCTTCCGGTTCGACTCAGACCACCTTGGTTCTTCCACATGTAATGACCGTAGTGAAATTCGGACAGGGAAAGCATGGTCCACGGGCTTGTTGAAGGGTTGCGATCGAAAAGCTCTTTACCAACTCACCAGGCATGCCAGCCTCCAAGCATACGGCGAGCTTTCATAGGCAGACACCGGGATAAATTGGCGTGATTAAAAAAAAGAAACAGTTAAGTATTTAGTCTTTCTTGCAAGGTTTTTTATTATTTATTAAAACAAGAAACTCGTTCACAGACTGCTTTTTTCTATAAAACCCTCATTTTTCATTGTGGAACTGTGCTTTCGCAACTATATGTTCTCCGGTGAGCTTGCGTAGGGTGGGGGGATGCCTATATGACGTTTCCGAAATAATTTTTGAAAGGTCTTCCAGGTGTGGGCGTCTTCACTCGAAGTAGGAGATGTCACAACTGACTGCTGCTCACTAAAATAAAATTTGCGTTCCTAGTCCGCAGATAAAACCGCCTTCTCGAAAGTGCTAAACACGTGCGCGGGACTTCGGTTCATCGCCCTTTCTAAGCTTTATGAGACATGCGTCGTGGTGTTCGTTATCCCTGAGGTAAAACCGTAAATGTGATACTACGCCCTGCTCATATGCATGCTTGGTGTATTAATTGTGGAGCACAGCACCAGAGCGGCATGCTGCCGAAAACATTGGTGACGCTTTCCAGGCTCTGATTTTTTATGGATGCCAGTGCGCATGAACTGGATGTGAAATGGGCATATTGAAGTCGGAAACTCAAACAAAAAAAAAAAAAAAAAAAAAACGCGCTCGGGCTGCCGGCTTCCCGTCGTCAGTGAAGGTTCCGTGAAGCAAAGTGGAATCACGGGATCCAACTTAGCACTTCACAACGATTGCAGTGCCCGTGTCTCCAGTGCCTCGTGCACAATAACACTAAAGAGATACAGGATGTATAACTGTAATGGCAAATCATGGTGTTACGATCACATTTTTTTTATTTATTCAAGAATGACCCCGCATTTTCCTTGGGCGTTACAGCAGGGGGGTTACAACTATAGTGAACTAGAATTACTATAGTTACAACATAGATACAAATGTTTCTTCATTTGGGCAACATACTTGCTCCTCAGACAGCTTGTTCCATTCTGTTACACGCTTTAAAAAAAGCAATTAGCGACATGCACCTCCTGGGACGTTATTCTTGGATTCTGTGTTTGTGATCGTTACATCTAGAAAGATAAAGAGGTGTCATTAACTAAGTTTCCTTCTTAATGCCAACCTTGTTGTAAAATATCTGAAAAAAAAAAACCTTTCCGCCTTAACTTTTGTTCATGTCATTATTAGAGGCCGGATTTTTAGGCACTTAAAAAGCGCGTTTTAGGCGCCAAAAATAGGCAGGCAAAACACAGTTTTAGGCTTCCAAAATCGTAAATATAGGCACAATAGATTTTTACATAAATTCAAAATATTTCAAACAAAGACGTACGCGACCTGTATTTACGACAGAAAAGCAAGAAATGTTATTGTTCACGATGACACAAAGGCGCCAACAATTGAACATAGCCACACAATTGTCCTTTTTGCCGCACGGTTCGTAGAACACAGTCTCTCCTTTTATTCTCTGTCATGGTGAGTAAAGTGTCCACCGTGGAATCGACACAGTCGTGGATCTCTTTATTTTCGGCATGCACAGAAACAGGTAGTTAGACCGCTAAAAAACCAGAAGGGAAGGATGCCTCGTATTGGCCAGGGGTAATCGCGTAGGGTCAGTTGCTACTCTGTCGACGAACACCTTTAAAGGGCCCCTCACCAGGTCTGAGCATTTTGAAATGACAAGTGTTTTGCATAAACTGGGCGCTCACGATCACGTCTGCCAAGATTTCCAACGTTACGCGCCGCGGAGAAATGTGAAATTTCAAAATGAACACCGCTTGCCCTTCTCGCAGGCGCGTGACCCAAGATGGAGGGGTTGACGTACAAGGAATTCCTGCGTAGTTATCTGAGCTCAGACGTCGCTCCTCTATCCTCTACGTAGACATCGGTGCTCTGACATCGCTCGCAGTAGCACGTGACACTGCGAGAATTATTCGAAGCGACATGTGTAATTTCTGTAATATGTTGCTTAAATAGATGAATGAAAGTTGAGAGAAATAATAACACACAAGCGGAATGTGTTTGCATTTTTATTTTTTATTTCTTACTTCGAATCGCAGCGAGATGTGAGACTAAACTGCCTCCATTTCGTATGCGTTCGTGTTTTCGCCGTTCCCGCGTCGCGTCGGCACCAGCCCTAACAACGCTTGGTGCGATTTTGGGGCATTGTCCCTAACAACAGTTCCAGCTGTGCGACGCGGTGTGTCGCGGTAAGGATACGTGATCCGTGCCAGCCTCTCCAAACGTCCGCGCACTGAAAGATACATCCCAAAGAAATAGGCAGTACACTACAGAGAACGCCGAAACGACACAACACCGCTCGCGTGCACGACCTGGCTCAGGCACGTCATGCGCACGTGACCTTGCGTGCGCATGACGCCTCCTCGCATACTGGTTTCGCGGCTCGTAATGAACCAACTTGAAAATTTTTGTGCTCCAACGCTCTTCATTGGGCACGCATCAACAAACAAAACCCAGCCCGCGGGCACATCGCATTTTTCGTACTTTTGATCTACACTCTCCTTTCCCCTGACAGCACTCCATGGTTTCGCATTCGTCCGTCCCCTTCCCGCGGCTGCACAGAGGGACCTCCTAATTTTTGCCCACTGCCACACCCATGTCTTCAACGAGGTTCCTTTCCTTGAGGACACTGGAATGGACAAACGGCTCTAGAAGCCAACCGCCGCGTCCTCGACCATGGACGCCACTCTCCCTTCTTCTCATCTCCTCTTCCCATGTTTATTTCCCTCTCCCCATTCCATATAGACGTTGACTTGCTCCCATTTAGGGTATTTTCCTCTCCTGAACCTCTCCTCCTCTAGCCGCTCGCGACACCTCAGCGCGTTGGCGTAAGATGGCCGGCGCGTCCCATTTTACGGCTGCTAGCGGTTGTTTTCCGGAAATTGGTTGAACTGAAGGCTAGTTATTTGAACCTCCTAGTATTCCTAAAGGTAAATGTTGCCTCGTAACATGAATAACGGTCTCAAACTGCACTCGGAAGTGAAATTCGGGGTTAAATAGTGTTCATATAGGCACCCATTTGGAAAATAGGCATTTATAGGCACCAGTAGGCGTTTAGGCACGATCGCCAAAAATAGGCATTTATAGGCACTATAAAAACACTATAAAAGCCCTTCTTAACCCCTAATTCGTGCTCATATATCAATGTGGCACGATAGGAACGCAAGGAACAAAATAGGCATTTGCCTATAATCCGGTCTCTAGTCATTATACTGTGAACTGA
>JALIZH010018772.1:0-22552 GCA_030522465.1 Rhipicephalus appendiculatus | reverse complement strand
TTTAGCACAATGGAATACCAACTACCCGTTCACACACCTAGATTCAGTAAATGGATAAGGCTGTTGTGCTCGCAGACACGTGAAAAATGGTACAGCTAGCCTAAAAGTAATTTTTATTAAATGCGAAGCTTTTCTTAGCGAACTTCGGCGACTTTGAGCGTATCTATCTATCTAGCTATCTATCTATCTAGCCGCCTACGACTTTGTGCTCTCCTGGCCGTACCGTTAATGGGATTTATACCAAATTTGGTATGGCATAACATGACTGTATGACGAACATAAATGACAGGTGGCAATATGTAAATAATGACGTGCATGTCATGAACAACATGATTTACATGCCACGCTCAACTCGCGGCCGTTTCGTTAGCTTAATAAACACCAAACTTGGTATTGAGTGACGTGACTGTATGACGAACATAAATGACAAGTGGTAATATGGAAATCATGACTTGTCATGTGCGACATCACTTGCATGCCACGCTCATGGCGCGCTCGCAGCCGTTTCGTCAGCTTGAGATACACCAAATTTGGTATTGAGTGACATGACTGTATGACAATAAAACTTCGGTTGGGCCAAGTTGGTACATCGCATTTAAGGTGCAAACTTTAGCGCAAACAAGACGGACCACAAAGGAAGAGGAGACGAGCACAGGCGCTTATTAACAACTGATTTATTCTTCTATCACCTACGCATATAAATGCCACAACCACAGAGCTTGCATGCGCATGCGTAACAAGACGTATTGCCTACGTAAAAACAGATTCTTTACCGAAGATGCGCACGCATAAATTCATATTCGCATACCACATAAAGAAAAGGAGAGCTGATTGTATTAGTGATACATCTATTTCTTTGTACCCTTCCGAATATGAATTTATGCGTGCGCATCTTCGGTAAAGAATCTGTTTTTACGTATGCAACACGTCTTGTTACGCATGCGCATGCAAGCTCTGTGGTTGCGGCATTCCTATGCGTTGGTGATAGAAGAATAAATCAGTTGTTAGTAAGCGCCAGTGCTCGTCTCTTCTTCCTTTGTGGTCCGTCTTGTTTGCGCAAAAAGCTTTCACCTTAAATGACTGTATGACGAACATAAATGACAAGTGGTAATATGGAAATCATGACATGTCATGAGCGACATGACTTGCATTCCACGCTCATGGCGCGCTCGCGGCCGTTTCGTTAGCTTGATATACACCAAACTTGGTATTGAGTGACATGACTGTATGGCGAACATAAATGACAAGCGGTAATATGGAAATCATGACTTGTCACGAGCGACATGACTTGCATTCCACGCTCATGGCGCGCTCGCGGCCGTTTCGTTAGCTTGATATACACCAAACTTGGTATTGAGTGACATGACTGTATGACGAACATAAATGACAAGCGGTAATATGGAAATCATGACTTGTCATGTGCGACATCACTTGCATGCCAGCTCATGGCGCGCTCGCGGGCCGTTTCGTCAGCTTGAGATACACCAAATTTGGTATTGAGTGACATGACTGTATGACGAACATAAATGACAAGTGGTAATATGGAAATCATGACATTTCATGAGCGACATGACTTGCATTCCACGCTCATGGCGCGCTCGCGGCCGTTTCGTCAGCTTGAGATACACCAAATTTGGTATTGAGTGATATGACTGTATGACGAACATAAATGACAAGCGGTAATATGGAAATCATGACATGTCATGAGCGACATGACTTGCATTCCACGCTCATGGCGCGCTCGCGGAAGTTTCGTTAGCTTCATATACACCAAACTTGGTATTGAGTGACATGACTGTATGACGAACATAAATGACAAGCGGTAATATGGAAATCATGACTTGTCATGAGCGACATGACTTGCATGCCAGGTCACGGCGCGCTCGCGGCCGTTTCGTTAGCTTGAGATACAACAAATTTGGCATTGAGTGACATGACTGTATGACGAACATAAATGACAAGTGGTAATATGGAAATCATGACATGTCATGAGCGACATGACTTGCATGCCAGCTCATGGCGCGCTCGCGGCCGTTTCGTCAGCTTGAGATACACCAAATTTCGTATTGAGTGACATGACTGTATGAGGAACATAAATGACAAGTGGTAATATGGAAATCATGACATTTCATGAGCGACATGACTTGCATTCCACGCTCATGGCGCGCTCGCGGCTGTTTCGTCAGCTTGAGATACACCAAATTTGGTATTGAGTGACATGACTGTATGACGAACATAAATGACAAGCGGTAATATGGAAATCATGACATGTCATGAGCGACATGACTTGCATTCCACGCTCATGGGGCGCTCGCGGCCGTTTCGTTAGCTTGATATACACCAAACTTGGTATTGAGTGACATGACTGTATAACGAACATAAATGACAAGCGGTAATATGGAAATCATGACTTGTCATGAGCGACATGACTTGCATGCCAGGTCACGGCGCGCTCGCGGCCGTTTCGTTAGCTTGAGATACACCAAATTTGGCATTGAGTGACATGACTGTATGACGAACATAAATGACAAGTGGTAATATGGAAATCGTGACATGTCATGAGCGACATGACTTGCATGCCAGCTCATGGCGCGCTCGCGGCCGTTTCGTTAGCTTGAGATACACCAAATTTGGTATTGAGTGACATGACTGTATGACGAACATAAATGACAAGTGGTAATATGGAAATCATGACATGTCATGAGCGACATGACTTGCATGCCAGCTCATGGCGCGCTCGCGGCCGTTTCGTCAGCTTGAGATACACCAAATTTGGTATTGAGTGACATGACTGTATGATGAACATAAATGACAAGCGGTAATATGGAAATCATGACATGTCATGAGCGACATGACTTGCATTCCACGCTCATGGCGCGCTCGCGGAAGTTTCGTTAGCTTGATATACACCAAACTTGGTATTGAGTGACATGACTGTATGACGAACATAAATGACAAGCGGTAATATGAAAATCATGACTTGTCATGAGCGACATGACTTGCATGCCAGGTCACGGCGCGCTCGCGGCCGTTTCGTTAGCTTGAGATACACCAAATTTGGTATTGAGTGACATGACTGTATAACGAACATAAATGAAAAGCGGTAATATGGAAATCATGACTTGTCATGTGCGACATCACTTGCATGCCAGCTCATGGCGCGCTCGCGGCCGTTTCGTCAGCTTGAGATACACCAAATTTGGTATTGAGTGACATGACTGTATGACGAACATAAATGACAAGTGGTAATATGGAAATCATGACATTTCATGAGCGACATGACTTGCATTCCACGCTCATGGCGCGCTCGCGGCCGTTTCGTCAGCTTGAGATACACCAAATTTGGTATTGAGTGATATGACTGTATGACGAACATAAATGACAAGCGGTAATATGGAAATCATGACATGTCATGAGCGACATGACTTGCATTCCACGCTCATGGCGCGCTCGCGGAAGTTTCGTTAGCTTGATATACACCAAACTTGGTATTGAGTGACATGACTGTATGACGAACATAAATGACAAGCGGTAATATGGAAATCATGACTTGTCATGAGCGACATGACTTGCATGCCAGGTCACGGCGCGCTCGCGGCCGTTTCGTTAGCTTGAGATACACCAAATTTGGTATTGAGTGACATGACTGTATGACGAACATAAATGACAAGTGGTAATATGGAAATCATGACATGTCATGAGCGACATCACTTGCATGCCAGCTCATGGCGCGCTCGCGGCCGTTTCGTCAGCTTGAGATACACCAAATTTGGTATTGAGTGACATGACTGTATGAGGAACATAAATGACAAGTGGTAATATGGAAATCATGACATTTCATTAGCGACATGACTTGCATTCCACGCTCATGGCGCGCTCGCGGCTGTTTCGTCAGCTTGAGATACACCAAATTTGGTATTGAGTGATATGACTGTATGACGAACATAAATGACAAGCGGTAATATGGAAATCATGACATGTCATGAGCGACATGACTTGCATTCCACGCTCATGGGGCGCTCGCGGCCGTTTCGTTAGCTTGAGATACACCAAATTTGGTATTGAGTGACATGACTGTATGATGAACGTAAATGACAAGCGGTAATATGGAAATCATGACATGTCATGAGCGACATGACTTGCATGCCAGCTCATGGCACGCTCGCGGCCGTTTCGTCAGCTTGAGATACACCAAATTTGGTATTGAGTGACATGACTGTATGACGAACATAAATGACAAGTGGTAATATGGAAATCATGACATTTCATGAGCGACATGACTTGCATTCCACGCTCATGGCGCGCTCGCGGCCGTTTCGTCAGCTTGAGATACACCAAATTTGGTATTGAGTGACATGACTGTATGACGAACATAAATGACAAGCGGTAATATGGAAATAATGATTTGTCATGAGCGACATGACTTGCATGCCAGGTCACGGCGCGCTCGCGGCCGTTTCGTTAGCTTGAGATACACCAAATTTGGTATTGAGTGACATGACTGTATGACGAACATAAATGACAAGTGGTAATATGGAAATCATGACATGTCATGAGCGACATGACTTGCATGCCAGCTCATGGCGCGCTCGCGGCCGTTTCGTCAGCTTGAGATACACCAAATTTCGTATTGAGTGACATGACTGTATGAGGAACATAAATGACAAGTGGTAATATGGAAATCATGACATTTCATGAGCGACATGACTTGCATTCCACGCTCATGGCGCGCTCGCGGCTGTTTCGTCAGCTTGAGATACACCAAATTTGGTATTGAGTGATATGACTGTATGACGAACATAAATGACAAGCGGTAATATGGAAATCATGACATGTCATGAGTGACATGACTTGCATTCCACGCTCATGGGGCGCTCGCGGCCGTTTCGTTAGCTTGAGATACACCAAATTTGGTATTGAGTGACATGACTGTATGATGAACATAAATGACAAGCGGTAATATGGAAATCATGACATGTCATGAGCGACATGACTTGCATTCCACGCTCATGGCGCGCTCGCGGCCGTTTCGTTAGCTTGATATACACCAAACTTGGTATTGAGGGACATGACTGTATGGCGAACATAAATGACAAGCGGTAATATGGAAATCATGACTTGTCACGAGCGACATGACTTGCATTCCACGCTCATGGCGCGCTCGCGGCCGTTTCGTCAGCTTGAGATACACCAAATTTGGTATTGAGTGACATGACTGTATGACGAACATAAATGACAAGCGGTAATATGGAAATCATGACTTGTCATGAGCGACATGACTTGCATGCCAGGTCACGGCGCGCTCGCGGCCGTTTCGTTAGCTTGAGATACACCAAATTTGGTATTGAGTGACATGACTGTATGACGAACATAAATGACAAGTGGTAATATGGAAATCATGACATGTCATGAGCGACATGACTTGCATGCCAGCTCATGGCGCGCTCGCGGCCGTTTCGTCAGCTTGAGATACACCAAATTTCGTATTGAGTGACATGACTGTATGAGGAACATAAATGACAAGTGGTAATATGGAAATCATGACATTTCATGAGCGACATGACTTGCATTCCACGCTCATGGCGCGCTCGCGGCTGTTTCGTCAGCTTGAGATACACCAAATTTGGTATTGAGTGATATGACTGTATGACGAACATAAATGACAAGCGGTAATATGGAAATCATGACATGTCATGAGTGACATGACTTGCATTCCACGCTCATGGCGCGCTCGCGGCCGTTTCGTCAGCTTGAGATACACCAAATTTGGTATTGAGTGATATGACTGTATGACGAACATAAATGACAAGCGGTAATATGGAAATCATGACATGTCATGAGCGACATGACTTGCATTCCACGCTCATGGCGCGCTCGCGGAAGTTTCGTTAGCTTGATATACACCAAACTTGGTATTGAGTGACATGACTGTATGACGAACATAAATGACAAGCGGTAATATGGAAATCATGACTTGTCATGAGCGACATGACTTGCATGCCAGGTCACGGCGCGCTCGCGGCCGTTTCGTTAGCTTGAGATACACCAAATTTGGTATTGAGTGACATGACTGTATGACGAACATAAATGACAAGTGGTAATATGGAAATCATGACATGTCATGAGCGACATGACTTGCATGCCAGCTCATGGCACGCTCGCGGCCCTTTCGTCAGCTTGAGATACACCAAATTTGATATTGAGTGACATGACTGTATGAGGAACATAAATGGCAAGTGGTAATATGGAAATCATGACATTTCATGAGCGACATGACTTGCATTCCACGCTCATGGCGTGCTCGCGGCTGTTTCGTCAGCTTGAGATACACCAAATTTGGTATTGAGTGATATGACTGTATGACGAACATAAATGACAAGCGGTAATATGGAAATCATGACATGTCATGAGCGACATGACTTGCATTCCACGCTCATGGGGCGCTCGCGGCCGTTTCGTTAGCTTGAGATACACCAAATTTGGTATTGAGTGACATGACTGTATGAGGAACATAAATGGCAAGCGGTAATATGGAAATCATGACATGTCATGAGCGACATGACTTGCATGTCAGCTCATGGCGCGCTCGCGGCCGTTTCGTTAGCTTGATATACACCAAACTTGGTATTGAGTGACATGACTGTATGAGGAACATAAATGGCAAGCGGTAATATGGAAATCATGACTTGTCATGTGCGACATCACTTGCATTCCACGCTCATGGCGCGCTCGCGGGCGTTTCGTTAGCTTGATATACTCCAAACTGGGTATCGAGTGACGTGACTGTATGACGAACATAAATGACAAGTGGTAATATGGAAATCATGACTTGTCACGAGCGACATGACTTGCATTCCACGCTCATGGCGCGCTCGCGGCCGTTTCATTCGCTTCATATATAGCAAATTTGGTATTGAGTGACATGACTGTATAACGAACATAAGTGGCAGGTCGTAAGCATGAAAATCTTGGCATGCATGTCATCTACAACGCCATTTACATGCCAGGCTCGTGGTGCGCTTTCGTCCAGTTCGCTAGCTTGATATGCACCAAAATTGGTATTGCGCGACGTGACTGTTTATTTCTGATTTTAATTATATTTGCTGCAGACCCTTAGTGCTATGGCAGAAGTGGGTCTATTTGTAAGCAAAAATAATTGCGATATACAAAAGCAGGAACATAAAAATACGAAAAAGCTGTACAAAAGCAATATCATCTAAAATTTGAAAAATGGGTAACGATCTAACTTCGACAGGTAACTGAATTCCAGTGCACGGTCATGTGGAGGAAAATACTGTGTTTGAAAGTGTTCGTGCGTGGATGGGATGGTCTAAAGCTTCAGGTATGGTACGCTCTAGCCTCCTCGGCCCCAGAGCAGCCAAATGGGTACCGTTATTTTAAAAGCTACAGATCACCACAATCCGATATTTGCGTGTCCAAATTTATATTGTCCCAATAGGCACATGTTGCTTTCCCTAAGTCCCGAGAAGCGGCGCCGTGTGTCATGTCATATTCGAAAAACGAGCGAACAAAAATAGCTGCGCACTGCGCGAGCACTCGGCTGCGTGCTCGTGGTAAGTAAAAACTTTTTTTTCATAGTTGTAGCATGAACGACAGCATCTATAATGTATTCCTTGAACTATGGACGCCCGAAAGATCATAAGATCATATTGGAAGTCATTTCGGTGTTATGCTTTGTTGCACGCAATCATAGACTTCAAAAGTTCAGGATACCCATTTGGGTACTGCGGGTCTCAGTTGCCTTTCTTACGCTTTTCAGCAAGGTACCAGAGTAGCTGACTAGTCACGCTAGCTGCTAGTATTTTACTACTAGTACAGTGAGTGGCGTAGCCAAGGAGTGGCACACTGGCCCCGTGCCACTGCATCAGCAAGCCGTCATTGCTATTGTCCGCCAAAGCAATTGAGTATTTACGCAGGCCCTGAAATTGTTTGCTTGCAATGTACAAACTGTTGTCCGCCGGTTTGGTGGATAATATTGAAGGCTCCTTCCATGTTCATGATCTGTAAAACGAAAAGTTGACATCACTGTGACGCAGTGGCGTAGCCAGGGGGTGGCACACCGGGCACGTGCCCCCCCCCCCGAATGTTTTTTTCGCCATGGCATACATAGCGAAAAATTAACCATTTCAAGGAGGTGCCACCCCCGAAATCAAGGAGGTGCACCCCCCCTCCCCCCCCGAAAAAAATTTCTGGCTACGCCCCTGCTGTCACGTGATGTTGTGTGTATATATGACCGATCCTGAGAATAACATTTTCGTTCTTGAAAGTTAGCACTTGTGTTCGTCCAGTACTTCTTCTTTCTCCCTGTGTGTTTCCGCGCTATGCTACAGCCAGTTTACGATGAACCAACAAGCGTATCTTGGTACCCTTGTCGAAAGTTTGTGCGCTCAATTTTTCACCGTTCAATCCGTGAGTACCGCCCACAAGGACACCTTGAGAGACATCAGAGGGGGGTGCCCGCTGTTTCATCTCCTGTAGTAACGCAAAAATATAAGGAAGCCTAAAGATCCCAAACCTCCCACTGTTAAAATAAGCCAGACTTGAATATGCTTCATGCCAAATACCGTGAGAAGGAAGGAAACTAAATTTAAATGCGCTTGTGTGTGCAAAGATTAATGCCAATGACCATTGAGTGGCTACGTCGCAGTGTCCTCATGCTACGAAACCTAACATATTCTGGGGAAGTTAAGCATTCCGTTCAGGAAAGAGAGTTGTGAAGACCATAAATGAGACCTCCAACGCCTCATCATTGTCGATCTTCGTTCAATATGACGGGAAAAATCTAGGCCTTTGAAGGATTGAGCAACGAATCTGTCATTTTCTCTTTTTTTGAAACTTGTAACCTTATTTGACAAAAGCGGTCCTTCTCTGCAACATCGTACTTTACCACAGCGATGACCAACGGGTGCGAAGAGTACCACGTGGGCCAGCATCCCCGACAAGACACCGTGGAATGAAAGGAGCGGGGAACGACACGGCCAAGGAGCCCTCGTTCTATGAAAAGAGTGACGAAATGAAAGCTGGCCTAATGATGAGGGAGCACCGAGGAAGGTTGCACTAATGATGCCCCGGTAAGGAAAGCCTCGAAAGTGGCCTGTAACCGAACTGAAGGCTTCTTTCCTAACTTATGACAGGATTGAGAATTTTGATCGTCCCAGGCTGGCGATGCTCTTATGAAACCGATGGAGGATGCAATAAAGAAATTGGCAGATTGCATCCATCTGCGTGAACTTAAGATTACTAAATCATTTCTTTTTCTCGCAAAATAACGATTAAAGGGACCCCAACTGCTCCGAGTTCAAAGACGAGGGAAGTGTTTTTATTTGTTTGTTTTTTTTTGCTCGTCTTCACTATCCTTCCTACTGGCACTATCCCTATCTGGCCACCTCTTTCTTCACAAAACAGGTGGACAATGTCAGCGCTAAGCGTTGGAGCCTATAAAGATTTCGTGCTTTTGGACTGCAGCCTACTTCGTCTACGACAGTCAAAGTCGCCCGTACTCTGTGACAGTTCTCAATTTTATGACCTTCCGGGCATGCCGGGCACGCTGCTATGCGTGCAAGCATATTACTTATTCCCTCTTTCCTTCTTCCCTTCTCTCTTCTTTTCCTCCCCTTTCCACCTTTCCCCCGTGTAGGGTAGCAAACCGGGTGCAACCTGGTTAACCTCCCTGCCTTTCCTTTGCTTTTTCTCTGTCTGCTGCACGCCCTTATCTCCGCTTGCGCACTCGAAAACGCACAAAACGTTTTAAAAATCAGTTGATCACGCATGTTAGTCATGCGAGACAAGGCGGAACGGGAGTGCGACTGCATGGCGAAGCATGGTGGGAGACAATTCGCAACTCATCCACACGTGTATGGACCAATCAAGATTTTACTTCCTCATGACGTCACCTGAATAAACTGCTGGCGTCACGAACTGTACCGAAAAGACGGGAAACGCCAGGAGTGAATAACGGACTCGTTCTTTGTGATATCAGGGGTTTGGTAGGGGCGTTCTGGCCAATGTTATGAAAAAATATCGCTAAGGACGAAACTCCAGTACAAATCTCGCTCCTTACCACTCGCACGTTACCACTAAAAGGTTCTCTTAGGTTGCCACTGTTGAGCATGTTACTTGCATTAAACTGGTTCTTTATTCACTGTTATTTTTCCGAGTACATTTGCTGACCATACCTTTAGTACTTTTGTTTCTCCTCCCACTGGTATTTTATGATGTTCCCGCTGTTGCCGAAAGCGTAAATTAGGGGTGCAATACCCAAACTAAGATAATGGCATGAAAATGAGCAGGATTAGGCACATTTAACGAACGATCCACACAATGTTTCAAAATGACGCTGAATGCGTCGAGTAACTGATATACCAAGAAAATAAGTTCGGAGCACGGCACAGGAAAAAAAAAGGCCAATCTTGCAAAACTGGACGATTCTGAAGACCAATCTGGTTGCTTCTACGTTGCTTCTAGGCCTCAGCTAGGTGGTGCAGGTTGTTTCTAGGTTCCTTCTAGGTCGTAACTAGGCTTTGAGCTAAGGAATGCTAGGTTGTTTCCACGTTGATTCTGAGCGCAGAGTTAAACCACGGACAGTCACAGACACGACACGGGTACATCATCGTTGGCGTAGGCCTTCCATCGCTTTGGGGTCTTCTTGCAGCCGCCGTTGCACTTCCCGTTCCCTAGTATGCTCTCGTTGTACATGGGGTTTTCGGCTCGCCGCCTTCGCTTCGCAGCCTTTTGTTGTTGGGCTAACTGTTGCCTTGTTCATTTTTAGTGGGTCAGTGGGTAGTAGTGGGATTTAGCAAATTTCTGTGGTAAATACCCATTTATGATGATGATTTTTTTTCGGTACGGGGTGAACAAGGAGCTATTTGCTAAACAGCTTCGCCGTTAAAGCAGGCGGAGCATAAAAGCTACTCAGACGAAAGTTGCGAAGACCGTTGATGAGTACTGACAGCGCGCAGGTATTAAGCAATCATTTTCATTACGAAGGCTGTTAGCAGCATCACAAGGTTAATCATAAAGTTCCAGATTTGCGAGGAATTGTGGCATTGTTTAACTCAAGGCGCTCCAAGAGTTCGACTTTAATGCGCACATGTGGACAGCGCTAAGAGACCCTGCCACTGTTTTTGGTATTGTCGAAATTTTTGAGCAGCTCGTTGCCGATAATTTTCGTGCCTACAACCAAAGTGTAACTACTTCAGGTGTGGTACCGCCTTATATTCTCAAAGACTTGTGTTATATTTGCACGAAACCTTTCCATACAATTTTTTTTTATCGTAACATGCACAGTTTTCCAAGCCAGATAGATAGTCGTATCCAGCCAGGAAAAAAGTGTTGCGCAATGCTTACTGCTGAGGACATGTATGGAGTCTGAACGAATGTAATTTTGTGTTTTACCATCTGTTCCATTTCGTATTATGGGCTGCTTGTTCTCTTGTGAAGTGGTGATGTGGCTATCTATTGGATGCTGTGACGGCCTGGCATGGGTGCCGTGCGGCACTTTACCTTCTGCTTTCTTGTTAATGCGCACGTTTCTTTTTCACTCATTAAATAAAATTCGCTTTTCTTCATGGTAGCTATGTAGAACTTGTAAAAATGTGGCAGATGCTTTTATGGCTGCCTTGAGCCTCCCACCGATGTCTCGCTGCACTGCTCCTTCAAAGAAATCTAAAAGAACTATTTGTTGTTACAGTTGTTTGTGAAAGTGGTCGAAAGTCGCGCGCGCTGGTGTGCATGCTTGTGTACATGTGCGTGCGTACGTGTGTGTGTATACGTGTTCGTTCGTTCGTGTGTGTGCGTGCGTGTGTGTGTATGTATGTGTGTGTGTGCGTGCGTGCGCGTGTGTGTGTGTGTGCGTGTGTGTGTGTGCGTGTGTGTGTGTGTATGTGTGTGTGTTCGTTCGCTCGTGTGCGTGCGTGTGTGTGCGTGCGTGTGTGTGTGCGTGTGTGTGCGTGTGTGTGTGTGTGTGTGTGCGTGTGTGTGGGTGTGTGTGTGCGTGTGTGTGTGTGTTCGTTCGTTCGTGTGCGTGTGTGTGCGTGCGTGTGTGTGTGTGTGTGTGCGTGTGTGTGTGTGTGTGTGTGTGTGTGTGCGTGCGTGTGTGTGGGTGTGTGTGTGTGTGCGTGTGTGTGTGTGTGCGTGCGTGCGTGCGTGCGTGTGTGTGTGTGTGTGTGTGTGTGTGTGTGTGTGTGTGTGTGTGTGTGTGTGTGTGTGTGTGCGTGCGTGCGTGCGTGCGTGCGTGTGTGCGTGCGTGCGTGCGTGCGTGCAAAATTCGGTCTGCAGAACACGCTTTCTTCCTCTTGGGAGCTCACCAGGTGCCTGTACGAATGAGGTTCAAAGAGGCCCTGCTCTGCTGCTCTCGGTTCTTCACTCATTCCAACAGGAAGACGACGACCAGTTCAAAACAGTTAATGTTTTGCTCCCGTCTGTAGGAAACCTTCACCGAGATGACGGTAAAGGCTAGGGGTTAACGCAGCGGCGCGCATGCGCATTGTCTGACCTCCTGGCCGTTAGAGCGACTGCCATCCCCAGAGGTTAATTAGTGCCCGAGCTACACGACGTGTTGTATACTTGCAAGGCACTGTTATTTCGACCTAACAGGTGCGGCGTCAGGGATTCGCGAACTTGCCACGGGGTGCTCGCTTTCTCAGTGTTCGTGTTCAGTCACCTTTTTTTTTGCCCTTTCCAATGTAACAAATACGCATTCTGTGTCCTCTCTTTTCCTCCGTACACTACTGTTTCTTTCCTTAAGCTCGAACTGTGCTGCGCTATAGCAACAAGAGATGAAGGATGCACCAACTTGCTTATTCTTTGCGTTTACGTCGCTTACGTTCCGTGCCTGGCTCCTCTCGAATGAAGTTATCTGGCCCCTAATCTGCTATTGCTCGCACACGATGGTAGCACAACAAATGCCGCTACTCAGGTTCTTTTTTCATCGATCTAATATCCGACTAGAGTCTCCCTTTGTCAAACTTATAACTTACAGCTTCCTAGTCAGGCCTAAACACGTAAACGCACCTCCAATTTGGAATTCTTACGAGCGTTATAGTATTATCATGTCTGAATAGGGGCTAAACGGCCCTGTATCTCTAGCTCACCGCCACTTACATCACAAGCCAAACATCCCAGTCTTGTGTGACTCGCCACTCAACCCGATTTTCTTCTTCAAGTTCTTTCCCAAATCGCATTAAGCAGATCTAATTCCTAAAACCGTATCGTCACTGAAGCCGCATTAACGGGGAGAACACCGTACACCGCCATGAAGCCCTCAGTGCCGCCTACACTTCCTCTTTCTTCATACAGACATCAAAGGAATGGAATGACCATACGGGTAAAGGAGTGGCTACAATCGAACCCGATCCCCTTCAAACGCATCACCGCAGAATAAATACAATAAACGAGCCCACCCCCCCCCACGTAGAACCCCTCCTGAACGGCCTTTGATGTATTTGAAACAAATAAATAAAAAAGGATTTACACGGCCCCCTATGCATTTGGCTAAGACGACTGGAAGGTGAAAGTCATGTATTTTTTTTAATGCGAATGCATTTCTTAGTCGGGCTATGTGAGGCATCCGGCGTTGTGCGGCGTTGTCCGGCGTTGTCCGCGGCGGCGCGCTCACTCCCTCTCCCATAGCAACAGCTGCGGGCGCGCGCGCTTATCCTCGCCCCTAGCAACCGGAGCATGTGGTGCGAGAGAGTGTAGGAGAGGGTAGGTGCAGTGCTTCGCCGCTCCTTCTCTCCTCCCTGCGCCCCACTCTCCCGTCCGCTCGCGCCTCACTCTCGACCGTTCGCTGGCTGGGCGCCTCTCAAGGCGATGGCAGAAGTCGGTGAAGGCGCAAGAAATGCATTCGCATTTCCTCACGATTCCCTTCGGGGAGGTGGGGGGCATTTTTTTTGAAAGTGTGCCCTTAGGCATAATGAACTTTTGATTCAAAAATACACATGCACATTTGCTTCCTGTATAAAGTCAAGTAATGAGCGGTGATAGTCATGTTCTTATTGACCTCTTCCCCTCCCCCCCCCCCCCCCTTTTCCCGAAAGATTTGTGCACCCAATGTTGTTTCGCACAGCTTCAGGGATCAGAGGCACAGGAAGCTTCTCTTCACCTCATACGGTTTTGCAGTGCCTCCGCGATCGGTCAACATTTGACCAAACGACGAGGTCATATGATTACGTCATCATGTGACGTCACAGTGACGCCATGACGACGTCATAAGTTTAGACTAACAGTGAAGTAATTATGACGTCATAGGGTGATGTCATCACACGACGATTATTTTTGCATCACTCGTGTCAGCGCCGACGATCACCTTTCGCGTTCGATGAGGCATCTAAGACTTCTGCGTATTGACTAAGGGGGGAGCGAGCGTCGTCTCCGGATCAAAATAAAGTTCTTTGCCTGCATACCTGTATTGACCACAAAGCGATGGCCACTTAGCGCAATACGTCGAAAAAAATTAAAATAAAACAGGAGCGGAGGAAAACCAATGTGAGCACATTGCTCCTTTTCCCTGCGTTTTGATTGTGTCGTTTTGGGCTAAGTGACCACAGTGTTATCGTGGATACACAGTAGCCCAACACCAAGTACTCCTGATCTGAGACTTTCGACCTAATCCACATGATCAGGGTTGCCGTTGGGTGGACATGAAAAGGCGCCAGAACTCACGCCAAAAGTAGCCAATGTAGCCATGTCATTTAATATTATCGCCGAATTTCTAAGCCAAATAGAACAGAAGCGGTATATCAACAGTCTTTAATATTGATGAATAAACAAAACCATTTCCAAACAAGTTTAAAAAAAGGGCCATGGCGTCTACTGGAAATTTTCGTCGTCAACGGGGTCCAAAAGTAGGCAATTTGGCGCAAAGTAGCCACCAACGGCAACCCTGCAAATGATAGGTCTGGTTCAAGCCTGGGAATAAGTTAGCGTGCAAGCCGCCTGTTTCATTAATAGCACAACTCCA
Source organism: Rhipicephalus appendiculatus (assembly GCA_030522465.1). Classification (NCBI taxonomy): domain Eukaryota; kingdom Metazoa; phylum Arthropoda; class Arachnida; order Ixodida; family Ixodidae; genus Rhipicephalus; species Rhipicephalus appendiculatus. The sequence goes on along the minus strand of JALIZH010018772.1, from coordinate 7,572 downwards.
AATAATACACTATATTAACACCGAAGGTCTTCCAGCTCGACGTAAAGTATGTGACCATGCCCGAAAACTATTATCATCATCATGAAAGCGTATGTGCCACAGAATTTGGGGAAAATCCCACAAGTCACCGCCACGGCGTGGCCCGTAATAACCACGACGGTTGAGAGAACGAGTAGAGAGAAAGAAAGAGTGAAACAAACACAGAGACGGAAAGAAATATGTAAAGAAAGGGAAAAATTTTGCCGAAAAATAAATTCACGAGTCCGAATTCGCCCCAGCGAACTCGAGGCGAACTTCCTAACTACTCGGCTGTCCAGGCTAGCTAGCAGAGCGTAGCATAGTCTTGTATAGTATAGTGTGGCAAGGGGGTAGCAAGAGTCGCAAGTGAGCGTGAGGAGGGGAGATGTGATGGAAAGGAGGAGAGAAAAGAGTAAAGAGTAGCACAAGAAACGTGAAAGAGAAAATAGAGAGACAGTAATGCAGAAAAAAAAAACAGAGAGAGAGAGAACATAAACGAAAGAGAAAGAAAGAAGTATAGAGGGAAAAAAAAGAAAGAAAGAGGAAGCAATCATCGCGTCATCTCGCGACCAGATACCGCACCACTTGGCCAAGCAGCGCATGCGCAGTAGCAAAGCCACGCCCAGTGACGGATACATCACGCGCAACCTCCGCTTTATAGTGCACATCCTGGCGGCGTCCGATCGTGCCCAGAAAGTCATGGGGAGTCCTCAGAAAATGCGTACCCCCGAGGAGGCATGTGTGCATCTCGAAGCTAGGCGTGTAGGTCGACAGGGAGTAGTACCGAAGGCGGGCCCGTGCATCACTGTGTCAGGCTTTGCGCGACTTAGAGCAAACTGCCGGCCTTTTTAATCATATTTGGACTACAAGCTCTAGGCACACTTTAAAAAAAATTATGTTCTTGTTAAAAACAATAGAACTACAGAGGCACCGAACAATCCTTATTATATCTAAATGAAGAGCATTCCTTGTTGAGTGTCAGTGAGTTTAATGTGGCGCCTAAATGTTGCGCTAAATTTAGTTATACTGTGTTACGCTTGCGAGTATAATGCTGATACAGATGAGGTCGCTACAGTGTGACAGCACAAACCTGCCATATTGCGGTCTGCCTGCTACTATTAACGCCATAGCGTTAAAAAAATGACTAGGCTTGTACTAAGCACTTAGCCACGCAAGCCGTAAACAGCGAAACTGGACGATTTGGAAGGCTAATCTGGTTGCTTCTAGCTTGTTTCTAAGCCTCAGCAACGTGATGAGGTTTGTTTCTAGGTTGCATCTAGGTAGTTGCAATGCTTTAACTAGGCAAGGCTAGGTTGTTTCTACGTTGATTCTCAGCGCAGAAAGGTTCGAGTTAAACCGCACACAGTCACAGACGCGACACAGATATCTAAACTCCTGAGACAGAAGCTCGCACTGAAACGAAGCATTCGCACCTCTCATAGATCTACGGGCATGTTGTCGTCGGCGTAGGCCTTCCGTCCCTTCAGGGTAGTCTCGTAGCCGCCGTTGCCCTTTTCGCTCCCTGCTGTTGGGCTAACTGTTGCCTTCTTCCTGTTATTGCGATAGCAATTCTGTGGACACTCTCCGCTGGTGTTTGTCGTCGGCGTCGCCGTCGCCGTCATGTCCCGTATATGTATATGTATCTATATATTTATAAAAGACCCAAAGAAAAATAATTCAGGAAAAATGTTTTCGACGCGCGGCATCGAACGAGGGACCTCCGTGTGCATCCGTGTGCAGAAACCCATATCATCGCTTAGATTAGGTACGCTTAAGAGCTTAGATGTTCAGAATTAGTCCAGACGGTGTGCCTTACATTTATGTCGTAAAATTTCACGCAAAACCTCTCTTTAACGCTATCTTGTGGGTTCGTGTGGCGTTGTTCGAGACGCCCTTTTGATGACTGGGCACCCCTTCATTGCTCCTTCAACCGATAGAGCCGTCCGGCGCGTTTCATCTCAGCTTTGGCCGCGCCCGGATGCAGCCTTCGCGAGCTTTCGCTCGAACGTAGACGATACAACACGCGGCGCAATGTTATCCATTTGGGCGTTATGCGGAACAAGACGGCGACGTCTACGGCAAAAATGAGCCTCGAGTACCCATATAACTGCTATCGCAAAATAATAAAAAAAAAGTCGCCGCGATGAAGTTTTAGAGAATCGGGACCCTCCCACTAGTATAACGAACTGACGAAACACATGTACCTGGAGTGAAGACTCCAGGTACAACCCTCTGCGAAACTGAAAGTCAAGCAGACCACAGGTTCTGACACTCAGACTATACACAAGATTGCGAACGCGGTGCGCTGCAAAGATTGGCTCGATAATTGTCTATAATTAGATCTGCACTACAGAACATGCTTCATAGCTTGAAAACAGTCGGTTACACTTAAGGGCAAGGCCGTATTGTAAAAAGCGAGCACCATGTGTATCACATCTTTGTCCCGCACCAAAGTGAAGATATTAGATCGACATAGAGATGTAGTGATGCATGCAGAGTGCGTTTAAACGGTAACGGATACTCGTCACTCGGACAATTTTAAAGATCTAGAATTATGGAGTTCAGTTCTTTAGGGCGTGCTTCTTTTGTAACAAGAAATTTTTTTTCTCATGATGCTCGCTTGATATGGAAATCATGAAATAACGCAAACAACACGCATTCAATGCGCCTACGCATGCGCGCCTTCAAGTGCTCCAGCGCAGGCGACGATATAGCGCTGTCCGCCTGGCAGCGTTTCGATTAAGCGAAACTCGGCGCCGAGGAAGTGCTCGTAAATATAGCTGCACGTTTATACTTTACACCCCATTAACGCCTTATTCGAGCCTCCTCTTTCAGGAGACAATAAATTATAGTCCCAAGACAGCGTGAGATTTAATGCTCCCCATGGACATATTACGATATGTATTCTCATCTCATGTATCTCACCAACATGGAAAAGGCGAATTACAACCGAGCGAGCTACGTGGACAGGCGCCCCCTAACGCATTCTTCACTCACCGCTGTTTGCGACCTATAGGCGTGATCAATCGCCAGTGCGAACGCCGATGACAATCAATCGCTCGCTCGTGCGATCGTTGCGCAGCTGCGCATATGTAAATAAGGTGCTCGAGGTTCTACACAGCCATGCACGCATTGCGTCATCACCAGGCGACGGCGTTGCCTCTCGAGCGCTTGTTTCCCGTACTTATCCGCAAGGCGTACGCATACGTCTCTGATGCCCTGGCGGCATGTCATGCGCAGGGCCAAACACTTGAAACGGGACCTCGCCTCCTGAGCCCACTTCATATCCCGTACATCGGAGCCTATACAGACTGAGAATCGCAGTGAAGAGTGTGTAGGCTCCCGATTCCCTGCTCTCCTTTCAGTGTGCGAGTTGGAGATGTGAAAGTGCCATGATAAATGAATTTCTTGGTACAGTGTGAGCGAAAAAAGCTCCTGATGATGGCTCCACGTTAACTACAACTCAAAAAAAAAAAAAACGCGGCAACGCATCCCATCATGCTGCTTAGACGTGGATAGTGGTAGGTATGTAATATAAACTGACAATAGGCCCCTGGAACATGTCCTATATTCTTACATACAGATATGAGCAGAAGTTTGGAGCCGTATAATACGCCGAAAAATTTTTCTTTCCAGCCTGCGCGTGGGAAGAAGTGGTTTATTCAAATAATACGAGGTGTGTGTGTGTGTGTGTGTGCGCGCGCGCGCGCGCGCGCGCGTGTGTGTGTGTGTGTGTGTGTGTGTGTGTGTGTGTGTGTGTGTGTGTGTGTGTGTGTGTGTGTGTGTGTGTGTGTGTGTGTGTGTGTGTTTGTGTGTGTGCGTATGTGCGTGCGTGCGTGCGTGCGTGCGTGCGTGCGTACGTGCGTGCGTCTGTGTGTGTGTCAATCAGGCAACCGCATTCCTCATTGCTTTGTGCCCTATCTCCTTTTCGTCTAGCGAGAATTTGAAAAATAACAACTTCTTCCCGTAGCACATAGATAAAGCACAGAATATGTGGCCAAAAACGATTTAATGCACGTCACCGTCTACATGGAAATCTCTTTATATTTCCACCCCAAAAATGATTGAACTGCGTTTCTAATGTTGCAGCATGTTTTAAAATCACACTTCGACAAAGATAGGCCTTCCTATCGAAACGTCGACCATTCAACCTATCCCCCTCCGTGTTTCCATCTGTCGGCTCCCATCTTTTATCTAAAACCAGAGTAACAAGCGTGGATCTCTACGGTAAGGTCGTCTATTTGAAACGCCACTTCTTGAAACATATCTGCAAAATCATGGTGCGTTACTCGCCACCGGTCCACTAAACATGAATAAGCTAATAGTTAGCCCAAGAAAGAGCCGACGACGTTAGTGGAGCTGAAACACCTTTTCCTACAAGCCATAGGGAACTGAAACAGGACAATTAGGGAAGAATAATAATAATAAAAAGAAGCACCTTAAGGTAAGCTGCATTCCAACCCTGTTTTCCTGCCCCGTTAGTGGAGCTAAAACACCCTTCCCTACATGCCTGGTTTCAGGCTTGGCACCACTAGTGCCTCATCAAAGAATTTTTTCTCAAAACAATGTGGCGAATCACCTACGTCAGGCCAATCTTCTTCTTCTGTCTCTCATTGCCCATTAGCAGCGATTGAGCTATGGAAAACACCGGCGCAGACTGCATGCTTCGCCGCTCCCCAGATTTCACGTTAGTGGAGCTGAAACACCCTTCCCCTCATGCTTCGCCCCTCCCCGTTTTCACAAACATGTAGTTTGCCAGGTATTGGGCTCTCAGTACAAAAGTGCTTGCCTCGCTTGTTGTTGTCTCAGGCGTCCTGATGGGTCGAGCTTGATATGCACAGTTTTTACTACTCCTGTATTTTATGCGGTTTGTCATTATGATCTGTTCTTCATTCTAGCAACAACACGCTCTTGAAAGGTGGATGTTCATGCGTTTCCTACTTTTCGAGAAAATTGCCCGGCTCGGGTTTTGCTAACGCGAATATCGCGTGCACCCCGTCTACGTGCTCACTGCCAGTTTTCTTAGAGAGAGCGCAGTTGAACTCAGAAAACAAGGTTCCATGACAAAAGATTTAAAATTCCTGTATGCATCCTTGTACACTCACCAACGCGGGTCAGAAACAGGCGGTGAATTAGTGCATTATGTTGCAGAGGAATTAACAAACACATTGCACATAATGACTTTATATGGCACACAGTCACGCAGTCATCCAGATGGCACACATTCATGGTTATGCCTAATTATTTAATGTTGTTTTGTGCTGCCATTTAATGTACTTATCGGCGTGCAATTTTCTAAGAGGAGGTCCCTTTTCAGCCATGTGCTATTGGACAGTCTTCTGTATATGCGCCGCCATGTGTATACATGTTTTACTGTGAACACAGATCTGATTGGTTAATTGATGCCGAGGAGCTTAATGTGATGAATTGAATACAATGACAAAAAGTGTCTGCCGGGAACTAACGATGACTGTGATTTTTTTGCGTATAGCATTGGTGGCATTAGCGAAATGCTAATTACCTATCACATAGCTATTCCTTGCCGCCATCACGACAAGCATAGGGCGGCGGATCATGACGTAAGGTACATATTTTAAATATGAAACATGTCGAGGAGGTTGAGCAACCGGAAATGATGAAATTAATTCGACGAGTGATCTAAAAACTCACAGCTTCCCTCATGCAATCGCCTAAGACGTCTCGAAGGCGGAAGCCTTCTTGTTTTCCTCCTAAGTCGCTGTACTGATCCCGCTACACCTCCTTGAGAAAGCTTTCTACATCTAACGTGATTTTGCGTTGCTTCATGGATCGGTGGCACTGCAAGCTTTCTGCACTTCACCTTGTTTTGCGCTGACTCCGTGATCGGCCCACTTTGAACAAAGCGCCAATGTCATGTGATGACGTCAGCATATGACGTCACGTCATGCCGCGTCATGATTGCGTCACATGGGGACGTCATCATGTGATGATGGCTTTTTATCGCTCATGATGAAGCCACCGGCGGCCAATTTTCGTGTTTGATGAAGTATCTAAGGATTTTGCCCTAATAATAATCTCGAAGTATTGACACACACATGCATCCGTAGTGAATAAAAATTTACACCATCTTCCCAAAGGGAACCCTGATGGGATGCGAAGCAGCAGCGTTGCGCATGGGAGCGGTGGAGAGGGTGAAGCGAGAGAGAGGTGAAACGTACAGACATGTTTCAACGCGTACGTTAGGCGCGCGTCAGGCGGCAGCTGCGGCGAGCGCGCGGCAGGCGAGGGAGAAAGTGACGTCAGCGCGCACTGGTGTAATCAGCGGGCGCGCTTCCACGACACAGAAAAAGAAAGCAAAGAGAATATGTATGTCTTGCTCTGAATGCAGGGAGAAAGCGAAAGGTAAAGACAGGGAGAGGAAATCCCCGTCTGGCTACTATGTATTTGGGAGGTATCAAATAAACAAACAGCCGAATAGCATACGACGACAATCCGAAACCATTACGACTGTTCCACTACATAACTAATGCACACACACACACACACACACACACACACACACACACACACACACACACACACACACACACACACACACACACACACACACACACACACACACACACACAAAAAAACACGGTCGATGCGCAGTGACCATCTGCTCTGCAGTAGAATAGTACCTTGACCCTTAGCGAATCGATTCATACTCGGAAAAATCCTGCACGGCTTTGAAGAAGGCAGGAGACATGGAAGGGCCCTCGTCTGTATCTATAAGCTGTGATCCATGTCTTCTTTTCAGTCACGTTGCACGTCTCCGAATGTTCAGTACAGTTGGCCCGAACGCTGGCGCAGTGAATCAGAAAGGACAAACGAACAAAAGACTCGTAGCCATTTCTAGAAATTTACGTGCCATATCGCAATGACTCGGTAAAGACTAGCGATGGCTCGCAATACATCGGTAAATTCTGGCTCAGTAAAGCTGCACAGAATCGTAGTCTGAAGTGTTATGTTAAGAATGAACTTGATATGGAAGCGTCATTCCGTCACAAACACGAAAAAAGAATCGATAAACGCCGTTTAATATGGCGCGCTGACGTATAGACGATTCAAAACGAAAAGGAAAACAATAGATCTAGTATTTCTCAGACTTTCGGAGCCTTCTTCTGCGAGTACCTATCACGATATGCGAAGCCAATAATGGCAATTATCGGGCGAGGCCGACGATGTCATTAAAGTCGTATTATCTCATTGCAGAGTTGAGGGAGTAGTGAAACAAAATTTTGAAGGTGAGATAACTTGTGGGATAGACGGTTGTGGGCACACACACACACATCAACTACGAAACATCAACAGATAATATAGCCTCAAACGTATTTAAAATTAATTTTAAAGTGGGTCTCACGCAACCGCTCGCGAAACGTGCTTTTGGTTCTCGTGTAAACAACCAACCACCCCCCTGCGTTACGAGTTTGTGTTGGCTGCCACGATCCTTGCGAGCGCTCTCTCCTAGCAGGGGCAGATTGCACGGGAGTCTTCGCCTCGGCACTGCATTTTCGGGGGATCACGCGTATTTAC
>JALIZH010018771.1:0-32030 GCA_030522465.1 Rhipicephalus appendiculatus | reverse complement strand
CTTACGAATAATTCAGCCGTTACACTGAATTAAGTGTGTCTTGGCGTAATGCTTAAACTTGCAGGTGTTCTAACATGTTGTAATGCCTGCCGATTAGGCTTGTGCGAATAGTGAATTTCAGGGTCGAAGCGAATCTAAAGCGAATAGTGATTTTGGTCGAATAATTTTGAATCGAATTCGAATAGTATATATCACATATTATACAGAGAACTGGTCATATTTGTCATAACCTAACTAACCTGCACAATATTTTTTTTTTTAATTGAGACAATGCCTGTGCAAATGCCTTTTTTTTTGTTCAAAGGAAGTGGAAACAACTTTGAATAGTAGCAGGATTTGACTTTCGGTAGAATGTAAGCGAAAACCTGTAAAATATGTTACGTATTAAAATTTATTATAATTAGAGCATATAAGCCGGTATAACAAGCTTTTTAAACTTAAAAAATGAATCGATGTGAGGGTAATAGCTTCATTTAACCTTGAAGTGGGGCTTCGCGGCAGTGCGGATTTCCCCTGGATACGTGTTTTCACTGCATAGCACCACTTCACTGCAGTGATACCACTTTTACAAGGGGTTACATGCGGACTAATATACACCTAGATAGGTGCCTTCACGGCATAGCACCGCTCCACTGCAGTGAAAGCACCTTCACAGGGGTTACATGCCAACTAATATACATTTATTCGTTCATTTCGAATACTTCGAAATTTTCAATAATTTAAATTTGAATCGAAGCGAATTCGAATATTGTAATATTCGTTCGAATATTCAAATCGTACGAATATTCGCACAAGCCTACTGCCGATTATATATTTAACTGAAAAGGCATGGAAAAAGTTTCTATAAAAATATTGTATGTAGATAAAAAAAGAAACTGCTCTTCAACTTATGTGGCATCAGCAGCAAAAGAAGGCTTATTTAAGAATTTTTAGTCAGGTGCTGCTTGGTTGTCTGCATTATCCTGCCGTTGTAATTGACTTAAAGGAGTACTGACACGAATTCTAAATATTTTCGGTTTGTCGCTCTAAGTAAAAACACGGGTGTTGAGAACCCTAAAAAGAGTGTTATAGTTCTTAGGAACACATTGAATATATTTTTAATACCGCTAACTTAAAACAGCAATTTCACCATCAAGGGGGCGGTTTTGCAGTGACGTGTGAACACAAGTCTGATGTCACGGGAAGACTGCAGCTCGCAAAATACTAGCAACAGCTGTCAGTTCGCTGTCAGTTGCATCGTGGTTGACGTAAACGACGAGTGAATTGTCATCCAGAGACTCTGACAGCGATTTCTACGATTTAGGCTGCATGCAGGACACAGATTTTGTAAACCTAGTGAACTGTGTTGCCTTGTCGTGATGATGTCCATTGCGGTAGGGCTGGCTTGTAGATGCTGACCGACTAAGATTTTAAAATCACAGTAAAATGTTTTATAGATGTTGTCTGGCTCCGGTGTGTGGAGAGCGTTGATAGTGCACACCATGGAAACGAAAAATGTCCCGTTTGGGATGCCTCAAAATTGTGTCAGTACTTCTTTAGGTATATAAAAATTGCATTCAATTTGATGCAGGCTGCTGAGTTTAGTTACAAAACATTTGTTTTCCTGTTATCGAAATTTCATTTCTCTGGGTTCTGTAGAACAAAATCTGCTGTTCACATTTGTTTAAAGTCCTGAATGAATTCACTTCTGCTGCCTAATATTAGCAACTTTCGGTTCAACGTTACATGGCAGAGGCATAGCTTTGTAACTTTCGCATTTTCCTACCAAGATTGGTGAAGTGACCTAGACAGTGGCATGGGGACCGGGGGTAGGGAGGGCCAAAGTAACTGTATTAAGATACAGCACAAGGCAGTGATCTGCCTTGTGCTGTATTAAGAGGCACAAGGCAGATCACTGTTGTGATAAAAATTTGAAGTTTCTCTACGCAAGATTCTCTTCAGCTGTATGGAATAAATGCAGCCAGATATTTGGAATGTTAGTGTGTTTGTCTTAGGGGAGTAAGAGGGGCTGTTCAGCTAAACTCTGTGACTCCACAGGCTTCAAAGGTTAAGCAGCTGCTCCATGCCAGAAGCTTGTCTTCCAAAAATTTCTAGGAACGCTTTACTTGCCTACAATGCCTCACTTAGGAATTTCTTGCTCAATAAAGCTGCCTGATCAGGCCTTGGGTCTTTGCTTTCTCAAACACCAAAAGCTGTAATGGGCTTCATTGACTTGATTGCTTTGATGTTAGCCAGTGTCGACTGCTATCCATCGCTGCTATCTCTGCATCCTTGTGAAAAAACTACCAAGAAAAGTTTTAATACTGACATAAGGATTCAGGATTACAACAAACAGTTTGCTAGCTAGGACTCTATGTTTTAGCCACTCTGCCAATGCTACAATTGTGGAGAACACTACCAATTGTAAAAAGTGCAACTGTGCTACCAGGTGGCATCGTTGGTTAACACTAACTGAACACCTGTGCACTAGATAGCACTGGCATATGTGCCTTCTTGGTATTCCAGCTGATTGCCTTTCCAGCTGTGAAAGTGGTCCTCTGTCAAGTTTTCACGTGAATGTCTCAGCATGGCTGCTTTGTGTTAGTTATTCTTTGGGTGATTGGCATCTCGTGTACTTTGATGGAACTAACATCACATTGCTTTGAACGATAACCTAACGCCTGATAAATACGTTGGCCCAAATGTATATTTGAGAAAATGCAAGCAAATGCAGCTATAGGATGGTTTTATTAAAGAGCAGCGGATTATTCTTGGATGATCAGCAGTGGAAGAAAAGCAGAGTCATGCCATTACATTACCGCAAGGCTTAACTTCCGCAAATAAATTCAGGTAAAATTTCATTTGCACTTCTCGTTATGTATGTGTACGGTAAGATATGCACGTTGGATAGAGTAGGAATGGTGATGTGCATGAGTTAGTTTATTTTAATGGCGAAGATGAGCAGTGTGAAGCTCTGAAATATGGATATACAGAGCTCGTGTTCGTCACTTTTTCGCTTCCTCAGTCTTCCCTTAGCTGTATTTCCACATTCCAGTGGTTCATGCTGCTCGTCTTTATAATGTATGTTAGACAGATGAGGCACTTTCCTGCTATTGTTGTTTACTGCTATTCAATGACTGTGCAAAAAAAAAAGGGTGACTGCAGCTGTATTTCAACAGATGATATGCTTCTGCTTCCAGCAAGCAGTGTGGCCTTCTGGGATAGCCGTGACCAACTGAATACCATAAGGATGACTGAAGCAGCTGCAAGTGCTGTGATTCCACACCTTTTAGTGTACAGTCAAGCGAAGGCGGTGATGCTTGGAGGGAGCGGTACACTTCAGCTGCTTCGACAGGGCTGGAGATCAACAGCGGCCACCGCAAGTGTACATTATGTGGCAAGGTGTATCAGAGTGAAGGGCAGTTGAGTTGTCACATGCTCATCTATACGGGTGAGAGGCCCTTCCAGTGTGGCTTCTACGTTGCAGATTTCAAGCAGAAGTCTGCACTCAACTTGCCCATGCGCTGCCGTACAGGCAAAAGTGTGTACAAGTACTACTTGTGCAGCACAGCGTTCAACTGGAGGAGCGCTCTTGTAAAGCACTTACCGTCACATCGCATGATGACTACTTGCCAGCTGTCGCGCATAGTTCCCGTAGAACCCTCTTAGCTACAGAGTTTTGGTTTGCATGTGTATTTCGTTGGAATTGCTGTATCGGCAGAGTAGCTTGCATTGAGACCCTGAGGGTATTGCTCATGGCTACTTTTAGTGATGCTGCAAGCAACCATTTGACACTGGCTTTTCATATAACAACAGTTGAATAGTTACAAGTTTGACATGACCAAATGTTTTGACAATGGAAGCTCTCCTTGTAGGGGCAAGTGCTTTGTGAAAAAAATAGGCTTTAGTGGTTTTCCTTTTGTGATCACTTTGAATAAGTTCAAGCTCTCGCGTCTGCATGTGTTGTTTGGCTTTATCTGCTCTGTGTGTCATCCCATGGACAGCTAGTCTCTTCTCCATGCATCAGATTGCATGCACATTCGTGTGTACAATCTGATGCACGCCAGGTGCACATGATGATGCATGCATGATGATGCACACAGAGTGCACACTTGCATGTGCACTGTGGCGTAGTGTAACATGCAGGTTGAGTGTGGAAAAAACGAGCTGTGTTCATTTTTAAACAGTATACTTTTTCTCACTGCGGCCCTTATACTGTGCTATGTTCTTGTAAAAGGATTTGGGCGTGAAGGCAAGAAACCTGAATATGTAAAATCATTATGTGCAATGATATCATTCGTCACTGCAAGGAAATCTTGAACAAGCTTGCTGAACAGCTGATGTGTCATAAATTAACTTTGTTATTGCAGTCATATCTGGTGCTTTTTAAACCATGTGTTGATTGGCAGAGAGTGAAAGTATACTATGTTTTAAAAAAAATTTTTCACTTATAAGCTATACAGATAGTATTCTCACTTCGTGGTGACGCAAATCTCATAAGTGAAGCTAACTGTGTTGCTGTTGCTTCACTAGGGCATCGAACTCTTTTTCTTCATACTATTCCTAGATTTTGCAAAAGATTCTATCCAATACATCGATTTAGTGCATGTCTGAAGCATGCATGTGCCTATCATGTTGTGCATCAAAAATATGTATTTAGTAGTAGTATTGATGTCGTTTTGTGATCTTTCATTTTTGCAGCCTGCACATTACACATGTGCTTGCTGTTTCATGTGTGTTAAATTTTAGTGCATTAAAAAAAAAATTCTTTGCACTCTCGCAACGTAGCGCATAACTTACATTGCAGGTGTATACAAGTGAGTACATCGTGTCTGTTGTAAACATTTATGGCAAAGATTGTTGCTTGAATATTGGGACAATTACGAAGTTGCACAGAAGAGCCGTATAACAATTCTAGATCCTCCGTTTCTGAAACTTCATGTCAGCAAGTGTACTTTTGATGCATGCACAGACAGATTAGTGAAGTGCGTTACTTGGAACAAATGTTTAGAGCATGTTTTAATTCTTTCTATCTTAGTCATTCTTTTACTGCACCGTAAATTCAGAAATATTCATACTTGAGACAGTTGCAATGCTGTTAGAAGGACACGGAAGACAAATCCCAAGTAATTCTAGATACTAAACGGTTTGATGATTATTTCATGAAGCACTTCGTTTCTCATGTAGGAGAACATTGCTTAGATGCCTGGAGTGTCAGAAGTAAAGGCGAGGCTTTTGCACTTCTGCAATCGATAATTGCCTTTATTGAACAGGAATGTTTCTTGGCCTGTGTTTGGTTGTGTCACTGTCGTGCTGGCCACAGTTAAAGAGGCCCTCTAACACTTTTTCGGGACCCTTTCACCCCCCTTTTTTTCTTCATTTGCGAGTAATGCAAACTTATGCAAACATAGACATCAATATCGCAATATTTGGTATGTTAGTCGCACAAAGAAATAACTACATCACTGCTGACCGCACCCACGCGTAGTGGCATTCGTCAGAGACATTTCTGATAGGAATGTCATCACATAGTGCTCATTCATTCCGTTGTTTAAGTACAGAAATTCCAAATAATGACTTAGCTGCTACAAAATATTGCTTGAAATCGGTTTTGCATGGCTTGGTTTACTTCTTATATCAACTCAAACTTATATGGTCCTGAAACTACAAAACGGGATAGGGGCATTGACCGCTTTTTAACCTGTGGTCTCCTAGCAGAAAAATCTATGCGCAATGTTTGTCTCTGTGGGACAGCTTTTATTCTCACTTGTGCATCCATGCAAACAGTCTTGTTCTGTGAGCATGTTCCACATTCTCGTGAGTGTTATTCATGAGGTGAATGTTTCTCACCTCTGTGCGTTGTTTTTTGCCTCTCCTTTTAACTGCAGTGCTCTTTAAGCTTTTCGTTCCACCAATTCGCATCACCAGAAAACTATAATTTTGAATGGCCTCCACCTGATATGGCATCTCGCTTCGCCTAGAACCTAATCATGCTAATTAGGATCATGCTAGTTAAAAACCTTGTTAATTAAGATATTGCTAATTAGGACTTCCTAGTTAGGTCATGCTATTAGCTCACTAATTAGAACCGTGCTAATTAAGACCTTGCAAGTAATCTAGGTCAGCCACAAGCTCAGCTTTAGTTCAGCCTTGCGCCACTAGTGTAAGCTGCCCACATTCTTTTCGACGGTGTGCAGCACACTGGATTGAGCACGCGACCACAGGGTTCCAACTTCCACAATGCAGGTGCCCTGAGCTCTTCCATCGGTTGCACTGCATTACATTGTGGACAAAAGAAGTCGGGTAACCCACAAAATTCGAGTCGTGGGCAGTCATTTTGTTTCTAGTATATTGAATTTGCTGCACTTAAAAACTTCCGACTGTGGGCCCCTCTTGGTGTCATTCTCCAAGTATTTATATGTTGATCCTTCAGTCGACACGCTCCGCAAGTAAAGAATAGAGGGTTTAAAGGTGTTAGAAAGCCTCTTTAATGTTCTGGCCTGTGGCATGTGACTCATTGTTTTTTTTTGCCTTCGTTTTAACTGTCACCATACATGAGGACTTCATACGCTTGCTTTTGTGGGTGTGTTTTCTTTTTAGCACGCTGCACATTGTCCTCTTTCTGTCTTTCAATTCTCTCACCCTGCTGCTTTGTTCCCGTACTCTAGCCCTACGCTTTTGTCTGTCTGCATAGTCTTGCTCTTGATGTTCTTCTATGTCTGCTTGTCCTGATGTTTTAACTGGAACAGTTCAAACGAAGAAGGAAAGACGAACGACAGCAGTCCAGTTCCTCTTTCTTTCATCATTTGTTTTTTACGCTGTTCTTCCTCAGAGCTTGCATGCTGTCTTTATCAAGCACTCCGGTCTTCCGCAGACCCGAGTTCCTAAGAGTGAAAATTGAAGACTGTTCCGTATGGCCAGAAGTACCAGCGCACTCTTTTCTTGTCTTCCGCAGACCCGAGTTCCGTAAGAGTGAAAATCGAAGAGTGTTCCGTATGGCCAGAAGTGCCAGCTGACCCGCCTGCTGCAAGTGTACCGCCTGCTTCTAGTGGACAGTCCGCATGTGTCTCGAACCAGCCATGTGTTTTGGATTCGCGTGCTAGCATATTCAACATCAACCTCCGGCCTCACAAGTGCCCGCATTGTGACAAGAGCTTTAAGCACTTAAGCTTCCTGCAGGCGCACATCCGCAGACACACGCATGAGCGTCCCTTTGCGTGTCCCTACTGCCCCAAGGCCTACTCCTGGAAGCCATCCTTTAACCAGCACGTGCGACGCCACGCGGGTGGCAATCCTTACATCTGCCAGCTCTGCTGCATGGCCTTCACCTGCGAGAGCACCTTCACCGAGCACATGCAGCAACACGACTGAGTGCGTCTTCCTCCCTCCATCAACTGAGGGCTTGTGACGAGTTTCATTCAGTTACGTCTTTGCAATTGTTATAGTGCCCCATTCTCTACGAATGCTTTGTGAGCAACTGCACCACATTTCCTCTTTCAGTGTTTGATGAACTCTAGTCAGCACTTACATTTAGCATGAACACCCCTGCTGCGTAGTTCAGAGCATGTCGTGCTTCGTGTCACGTGGCTGCTTGTGTTAGACACAACATTAGTGAGCTCCCACAGACTTTATTAATAAAGCCAAGGAAAGCGTAGGTGATGTTACTTGTACTAAATATAACAAATGGGAAGAAATTAAATTGGACGAAAAGACAACTTGCCGCCGGCAGGGACTGAACCTGCAACCTTACAATATTTGGAGGTTGCAGGCTCGGTACCTACCGGCCGCAAGTTGTCTTTTCATCCACTTTAATTACTTTATGTTTGTGTCATAATTACTGCAAATAATGACCCCTATACTTTCCGTTGCTTAATTGTCTGTTCGTTGTCATTATTGTTGTGTCTAACAAAGAAAACGAGTCCTTAAAATTCCCCTTCTGGCTGCCCATGGTGCTTCCTGATGAAAATTTCTCTTTCTTTGGTGCTCTAGCTGTAACAAAGAATTTGAGAGTCTGTCTGCGAACCCTCAGGTAGCAGACTAAACTACTAATCAGTGGACACTTCGCAAAACAGTGAGCGCCCTTGCGTACGCTTTGAAAACACCTGTAAGTTGGCTATCCCGCAAGAATGTTTCCCGCAAGAACCTCTCGTTCCCAGACTGCTTTTGTAGCTCCAAGCACGTTCACCCCTCCACATTCCAGCGAAGGGGTCTCGCTGCGGGAGCGCCACAAAGGCTTTTCAAAACACAGGGCAGGAATGTCATGCCTCATTGTATGGTCCCCTGGTGCAACGAGGGAACAGGAGAAACGAAATAAAGGATTAATTAGAATAGAGAGCTGAGCTACACTCAAACCTCAATATAACGAACCCGGATATAACGAAATATCTGCTATAACGAAGTAAATGAAGAATACTCTTGCAATAGATATAGTGCTAGGAATATACTTTTATAACGAATTTTCGGATATAACTAACTTATTTTCGTGTAATATGCAACTTCGGTATAATGAGGTTTGAGTGTAGTTGGTACATATTCATTCTAAAAGACAGGGCGTGCAAACACTAGAAGGAAGTCGGGAGACCACAAATGCCTAGGCGTTTGCGGTGTCCTGTCTTTTAGAATGAAATAAAGGAAAGGCACGGGTCAGTGGTGAATGGAAAAAGATAGTTTGCCTGCTAGTATGTGGTCGAGGCTATCTGGTGGAAAATAAACTTGTTCACACATGCGCAGTAACTATTTTGCAAGCTGTCCATTGTTTCCAACTTCTGAGAAACCAGGCAGGTATGTCCAGTGGTGTGATTCTTGGCTCATACGTCACATGCACCAGGAAGTGATGCGCAGCCATTGACTGAAGGAGGACTTCCTCCTCATTCTCCATGTGGGCTCACTGGTTATCAGACGCTTTGCACGCACAAATGTATGAACCCATTGATACCCTTTGCAGTGGTACCCTACGATTGTTACTTGTCAAAACATTTGTGCTTAGTTGACTGACTGGCAGTCAACATTAAACCAGCTGGACGTAATAAGAGGTATGTTATGTCTAAGCAGCAGGGAAAAAAAAATGTCAACTAGTAGCAGTAAATGTAGGAGTAAATGTGCCTTGCCTGTAATTTGTGTTCTGCTGTGCCTGCCAGGTCGCCCAAGAAAATAAGGACAAACTTTCTTGCATTCATGTTCTTTTTCATGTCAGAACGTATTTGTGCTGAATTTTAGTGGATTAATCAAGTAGCTTCCATGTGTAAAGGCTACGAAATAGAGCAGCTTTGCTGTAATCTCGCATACGTTAAATTTAAATGCTGTGTTTTCTTGTGCAAGAACTGGAAGAAGCGACATATAGAACCTATGTTTACTGTGTTCCCCGAATGCGTGAGCACTTGATAGATTTACAACTCTTGTGTGCCTAAATTGATTACAGTGATTCATTTGTGCACAAATTCTGTCGACTGTGCATGAGAGTTATTGATTGCCAGTGAGAATGGTTGTGTCTCCTGTAAGATGCTTCCATTATATTCTTTAGATATTTAGCCTAGATTTTCTTTGTGTACGACTTCAGCAGTGAGCATGTTTTATTTGTACAGAGAGAGTGCTGGTGGTAAAAATACATTGTTCATTTGAGTGTAAGTAGTGATTTGCACTCATTTTTTGCCGGAGTACTTTTTATGCTGATGTGTTCATTAAGTGAAGTCAGGCCTTCCGGTTTGGATGACAAGCCAGAAAATCTAGTGTTTTTTTTAGTTGCTGGTGTGTAGAAAGCTTTACATGACAGGATCACCAGTCACTACAAAATGATCTTGAATAATCTAGCTTGCTGAAAAGCTGACATTTTGCGGGTTTTGTTATTTCAGTCATATCTGCTGCTTTTTAAAGTTTTCATCGGCAGGGAGAAAAACGTACATTAACTTAAAAAAAAAAAAAATTTATGATATACGATAAACAATATTCTCACATTGTGGTGTTGCGAATATATGTGATGCTGATGGTTCTGTAGAAGCTGCACTGATGCATCAAACATTTTTCTTCTACTTATTTTTATTATTATGTTTCTTTTTGCAAAAGATTCTGACCAATACATCCGTTTGGTGCGTTTCTGAAATAGGCATGGGTCTAGGATATGATGTTGTGTTTAAAATGTTCTGCATTGTAAAGTTATGTTTAGCAGCTTAACCTCAATGTCAGTGTGTGAACTTTCATTATCACAGCCGGAATATTATGCACGTTCTTGCTGTTTTATGTGTGTTAAGTCTTAATGCGTTAAAAAAATCGTTGAACCAGGCAACACAGCATGCACTGATACTATAGTTCTACGCAGAGGAGTACATGGAGTATTTTAAAGGTGAACATTTGAGAGACTTCTCTCTGGTTGGGAAGGAAATAACTTTGGGAAAGGGACACCAACCAACTTGCTCAATTAAAGTAATAACATGGTTTTACTTTAAAATGAAGAGTCCCCGACGTTTCGGGTCCAGCTCGGACCCTTCTTCAGGGGTGACTGAGTGGCACCAGGGATCAGCAGAGTTTTTGGCGCCTTCTTCTCAAGGCGGGGGTGACGCTTGTTTTCACCGACGTGCCGTAGCCCATTGTAGTATACACTCGGGAGCGCACCAGCCGACCGGTTCAGGTTTCCAGGAGTTGCCTGAATATGCCACGACTCCACGAAAAGCTGCTTGTGGAAGCTGACCTCACACTCGACGACGCGGGAGTTGTCAAAGGCGATGCGGTGGTCGTTAACCTCGCTGTGCTCTGCCAGCGCGCTCCTTTGTCGGTCAAACTTGCGGACGTCGTAGCTTTCATTGCTTTCATTGCGAGGTTTGCAAGCCGCCAGGCCCGTTCCCCCCCGACCCCCTTCAAGAGGGCACTGACCCGTCGCCTCCAAAGCATGGGCGCGTCTGCATTCCCTACGTCAAGGGCACCAGCGAAGCGCCGCACGTGTTCTCTCGAGGCAGGGAATAAAAGTGGCGCATAAGCCAAGCGTCTACTCTCGGCCGCTTCTTCCCGCGCCCAAAAGACAGGCCACCTAAAGAGAGAGCGCAAGGAGTGGTCTACTCTATCCCTTGTGCGGATTGTGGCGCGTCGTACGTGGGCGAGACAAAAACCTTTCAGAGAGGCTGCTTTTTTTACGACGTCCGCAAGTTTGACCGACAAAGGAGCGCGCTGGCAGAGCACAGCGAGGTTAACGACCACCGCACGCCTTTGACAACTCCCGCGTCGTCGAGTGTGAGGTCAGCTTCCACAAGCGGCTTTTTCGTGGAGTCGTGGCATATTCAGGCAACTCCTGGAAACCTGAACCGGTCGGCTGGCGCGCTCCCCGAGTGTATACTACAATGGGCTACGGCACGTCGGTGAAAACAAGCGTCACCCCCGCCTTGAGAAGAAGGCGCCAAAAACTCTGCTGATCCCTGGTGCCACTCAGTCACCCCTGAAGAAGGGTCCGAGCTGGACCCGAAACGTCGGGACTCTTCATTTTAAAGTAAAACCATGTTATTACTTTAATTGAGCAAGTTGGTTGGTGTCCCTTTCCCAAAGTTATGGAGTATTTTGTAAACCTTTATGGTAAAGGTTCTTGCTTAAAGGGACTTCTAAAGTGAAACAACAAATCAGTTTACATTGATAAATTCTACCCTGAGGACTCTACTGTTATTAATTTCACCACAATAGGTTTATTGATGGAGTTGGTGTCTAATTTAAAAATTTTACTCATAAATCTCCGTGCGTGACGTCACAAACTTCAAAGAGTATTTTTCGTATTGTGGCAACATTTGCTCGATGAAACTTCCTGAAACTTGGCATGTTAAGTTCACATCCCCTTCAGAAGACAGTGTAAATTGTTTGTACTAGGCTTGTGCGAATATTTGAATGATTCGAATATTCGAACGAATATTGCAGTATTCGAATTCGCTTCGATTCGAATTTAAATTATTGAAACTTTCGACGAACGAATAGATGCATAGTAGTCCGCATGTAACAACCTGTAAAGGTAGCTTCACTGCAGTGGAGGGGTGCTAAGCCGCGAAAGCATCTATCCAAATGTATATTAGTCCGCATGTAACCCCCCTGTAAAGGTGGTTTCACTGCAGTGAAGTGGTTCTAAGCGGTGAAAACACACAGTCAGGGGAAATCCGCAATGCTGTGAAGCCCCACTTCACGGTGAAATGAAGATATTACCCTCACATCGATTCATTTTTTAAGTTTAAAAGCTTGTTATACCGGCTTGTATACTCTAATTATAGTAAATTTTAAAACTTAACATATTTTACAGGTTGTCACTTACATTCTACTGAAAGTATAATCCTGCTACTATTCAAAGTATTTTCCATTTCCTTTGAGCCAAAAAAAAAATGGCATTTGCACAGGCCTTGTTTCAATTTTAAAAAAATATTGTGCAGGTTAATTAGGTCATGACAAACATGGCCATTTTTCTTTATAATATGTGATATATAGTATTGGAATTCGATTTGAAATTATTTGACCAAAATCACTAATCACTTCGAATTCGCATCGAACCTAAAATTCCCTATTTGCACAAGCCTAGTTTTTACCGATTAGGAACTATGTAACACCTAGTAGATGCCGTCAAAATCTATGATGTCATGGCATTTGGTTTGGAAATTTCGAGGTGGTGTCGCCACTCGCATTGCCTTTAGTGCATTTTCTCGCTTACCAAGCATCTTCTTATGGAAAATGTGGCGATTTTGGAATTGTAAAACAGTGATTTACTATTATAAGATTGTTTTTCTCTTTAGTGTCTCTTTAAAAATTGGGACCGGTATAAAGCTGCGCAGAAGAGCCATATAAAAATTGTACTACCTCTTTTTCTGGAATTTTGTGTCAGCAAGTGCTTTTGATGCTTGCAGAGACTGATCACTCGAGTGCAAAACTTGGAATAAATCTTTACAGCATGCTTTAGTTGTTGCTTTCTTCATCGTGCTTGCAATACACTGCCATTTCAAAAGTAGACAAGCTTGCAAGCTGTAATTCTGAACCTTTCTTTCTTGGCTTCCGCAGATCCAAGTACCGTAAGAGTGAAGATTGAACAGTGTTACGTGTGGACAGAAGAGCCGGCGCCCCCCACCTGCTGCGAGTGTGCTGCCGCCGGCTTCGTACGGACAGCCTGCGTGGATCGCGAACCAGCCACATGTTCTGGCCCCAATTGCCAGCAGCGTTGACATCGACACTCGGCCTCACAAGTGCCCGCAGTGTGGCAAGGGCTTTGCGGAGCCATGGCGCCTGCCGGGACACATGCGCACGCACACGAATGAGCGGCCCTTCAAGTGTACCTACTGCCCCAGGGCGTTCTTCAAGAAGAACGTCTTCACCGCCCACATGCGATGCCACACGGGTGACAAGCCTTACGTCTGCGATCTCTGCCACATGGCCTTCACGTCGGAGAGCACCTACGTCAAGCACATGGAGCAACACAGCTGAGCATCTTTCGATCTTATTCAACCAAGTGCTTGCAGCGATGTTCAGTTATATGTTTGTGATTGTTATCTGCTCCAACCTCGATGAAGGCTTCGTGTGCGACAGAACATTCCTGTTTGTAGCACCTCAGGTAGTGAACCGCAATTAATCGTCAATTTTTGCCAATGTCTGACACCAGGCAGGTATGTCAAGTGGTGTGGTGCTTGGCCCATACATCGTATGCACCAATAAGTGATGTGAAGCATTTCTTAGCAGACTTGGCCACTTTCAGTATATCGATCTATCTGTCTAGCTGCCTGCAATTTTGTGCTCTTGTGGCTGTTTCATTAACCTGATACATACTAAAATTCCTATGGCATGACACAAGTGTATTATGAACATAACTGACAGGTCGTAATGTGACAGTCGTGACACGCATGTTTAATACGTCATGCCTTACATGACAGTGTAGGTGCTTTCGTGGCGTTTTCATTGCCTTGATTTCTAACAAAATTGATATGGCATGACATAAGTGTGTGACAAGCATAAAGGACAGGTTTTAACATGAATTTCATGACTTGCATGTCATGTACGTCATGACTTTAAATTAGTTAGTGCTTGTTGGCAGGCTAGTTCGTATTGAAGCATTGTAATAAAAACGGCGTGAGAAGGCGGGGACGAAAGGGGGCCAGTGCATGAAGTATTTGCAGTACACAAGAAAATTAAGAACTGTTTGACAACCATGTGCACTTGTCATCCACTCGTTAGAACTGCTAGCTATTCTATTTACATATATCAAGAAACCATTTTTTCTTTCTCAGTCAGCGCTAGTGATGCCACGCTTACTCATGCACCCTCCTGTTTTCCTAGGTTTGCAGCTTCTATTAATCAGTCTGGTCATCTTGTTGGATGAGTGGCTAAGCACTGCTGTACATTTGTGGAATGAATCTATAATGTCTGCTGTGTAATTCTTAATTAGGAGGGGCACACACACAACATTTAAGGGGGGGGGACAATTAGGCTAGGGGGGGGGACACAACAGTGCTCCTGTTTGCGCCGCCCCTCCGTCCCTGTCTTCTCGCATTTTTCTTTTTTTTTTCGCTACAATGATTTCCATGATACAGTGTTGGTGCTCTTGTGGCCATTTTATTATCCTGATATATGCAGCGGAGTTAATATGGCAAGACATTGGTGTATGACGAGCATAAAGGACCGGTCAAAACATGAAGATATTCACATCCATGTCATGCGCCTCATAATTAACACGACATGGTTTTGTGCTCTCTCTGCGGTTTAATGTACTTGTTGCGCATCAGTAGTGGCTTGCCATGGCATAATGTTATAATGAACATGACACGAAAATCATGTAATGCATGTCATGTACGTCATTATTTACATGACACGATCCTATTGCTCTCGCGTCTGTTTAATTTTTCTTGGTGCTGTCACCTGCTGTAGCGAGGAATTTGCATGTGTATGTGTCCACTTATAACTTTCGTAATTGTGTCCAACAATTTGTATCTGTCAAAACATTTTTGCTAATGTAACTGACTGGCAGTCAATATTAGACCAGCTTAAGTGCTACAATACATGGATATAAGTCACTAAGCTGCAAGGAAACAGTAACAGAACTTATGAACTTGTGGGCTAGTTGGTTGAGCATCTTCAGTCAGGAAACAGCGCGGTAAAAATGAAGACAAAGCAAGGAATGAATCATGTGGTGTGTTGCTCTTGTTGTGTGGTGTGTTGCTCGTTCCTTGCTTCGTCTGCGTTTTTACCGCACTGTCTCCTGATTGAAGTTTGACAGAACTTAGCATAACCGCAGAAGCAGATGCAGCTTGCCTGTAA
The DNA here is from genome assembly GCA_030522465.1 of Rhipicephalus appendiculatus. Classification (NCBI taxonomy): domain Eukaryota; kingdom Metazoa; phylum Arthropoda; class Arachnida; order Ixodida; family Ixodidae; genus Rhipicephalus; species Rhipicephalus appendiculatus. The sequence continues at coordinate 16,802 of JALIZH010018771.1, read as the reverse complement.
TCTGTTTTTCTGCTTTGTCCACCAGGTCACTCTAGACAAAGAAGGCAAGCTATCTTGCGTAGATGATCTTGTTCTGTCGGAACGTATTTGTGCGGAATTTTAGTGAGGTGGTCAAGTAGTGTCCACATGTAATGGCTAGAAAACTGTACTCTCGGTTATATGAAATTTAGATGCAGTCTTCTGTTGTGAAAGGACAGGAAGAAATTGATATGCAGCGCTTCTGCTGTTCGCTGTGTCTCAGAATGTCTGAGCTATTGATGGTAGGTTTACACCTCTTGCATGCTTAAATTGATAACAGTGATTCCTTTTTACTCAACTTGTGTTTGCTGTGCATGCAAATTAGTGATTGCCAGTGAGGGTGTCGTTGTGTGTCTCCAGTAAGACACTTCTATTGTACCATTTTTCAGACTTCCAGCTGACATTCATTCTTTGTACTAGTCGCTACTGTACGGTCACGTGCCATCAATGTACAGTCAGCACCTTACAGTGGCTGTGACTGTATCCAGATGTGTAGTCAAGCAGTGGAACTCACCAATTTGCGTTTTTTTGTTTGCTAATGACAATTAAGATTTAAAAAGGTGCCCAGTACAGCAATGGTCACAGTGTGCATCGAGAGTTCTGCTCTTTTCACTAATGGGAAGTTTATGTAATCTACCATTAGAATGAACATTAGGCACTGTAAAACTCAATGATGTTGATACATTCTACAGCACATTATTGCCCTTGGGAAGCATCCATTAAAAAATATCGTTAGAGCTGATAGTAATAAGAATGCTTCAGAGGGACAGTGATTGTTACTCGCCGACAAGCGTTGCCTTTGTAAGAAGAGCAAGTATGCTGACTCCAAGCACACTTTGCTGTGAATGGTTGGGCATCTGCGCTGTTTGCGTGTTTTGAAAATGCCTGTTGTGAAATTCGACTAATCTGTTCTTGCGCTGAGTTGACCCGACTGTATCTAGCATTCTGAGGAAATAAATGTGTGTTGTGCTGTTAACCTGATCTACTGCACATTTTTTTAAAGTGCACTACGTTCATGACACCGTCATGTATGCATTTTGGGATGAGTGTGGTGTTATGTAGCTTGCACTATGGAGTGGAAAAGAAAGGTGAATAACAAGTGACAGCTTGCGAGGCCTTATCCAAATATCTGTTGCTAGAAATAATAAGATTGGTTCATTATGGGAAAGTAATTATAAAAGGAGTAGTTATTTGGCTGTGTATGTTTGAGGAAGGTGACAATAAGCACTGTTGCTCTATTTTGTCCAACCTGGACAGTTATTTGCTGCTCTTATGCAAATTGATATGACATCACAAATAGACATTTCAATTTGCGACACCAGGATGATTTTTCAAAGGCATTTCTGGTCTGTAATCTGTCCAGAATTTGTCGTGGCCACACCTGCATGTAACAGGATGTTTTCTATTGGGATCCAAACTAGCCAACTGCTGTTTTATTGCAAGAACTAATAAAAAATGTCAAATTTTTGCCACAAGGGTGAAGCAATAAATGGGACAGCAACAAATCAGAATGTTAGGCGAAGTGAGGCTAGCAGCTAGCTCTTTTGGATCCAATTTCGCGTACACATACGAAGTGCTGGTGTAAGGGAATATGGCCACTCCAAGTAGTGAAGAGGCTTTCGTGCTGTCTGTCTCAACATGAAGTTATGGCGGGAAATGGCAAGCACCGACCATTCGTTGAAACAAAGACAGAAATGATGTTCCAGCCCCGCTACGGGGGCCTTGTTCACAAAGAACATGAAGTTAGCGGTCAGAGGACAGGGTATATGAGCTGTCTACTGATGTCTGTCGAGATAGGACACGCACCGGCGTTTGCGACCGCGCCCTTACAGTCAAAGTTTGCAGTCGCTGCTTGAGCGACGCAGCCCCTTCCTCCCTTCTCTTCGTGCTCTTTCGCTCGAAGAACGACAAACGAGGCGTTTCCTCTGCTTGAGGCGCCACCGATAGCAGGCCTGGCACGTGGGGTGACGTTATTGCGCATACTCTTTGTTCGACGGAGATTGCCGGCTCGTTTCATCTCTTCTTCACTAGCCTTTGTCCTCAACGCTTGCGCTTAGAACATACGATGCGCAGGGCGATATTAGAGATTTGGACTTTATACAGAACGTGAGGGCAATGGCAAAAACCAACAAATAGTGTCCATATAATTACCATCACAATAAAAGTGAAGGGGCCCATTGTTGATGGACACTACAAAAGTTAATCTGAATCATAATGCAGTTTGTACTAAGGAGATTATTTTCATGTCACGTCTGCTGAAAACCTAACAACCTTTCTCATGATATTCAAGAATATGGCCTAGCAATGTTTGTCTTAACAGGTGTTTACTTTAAGTGGTTTTAGGTGGGCCTAATCAGCTCATCTCTGGCTAAATATTGGCTAAAGGTCAGATGCTGTACATCACTGTGTAAATTCCCGCAGGGGCGTCTGTTTCTGCAGGCGTTTGGTGAGTTGCGTCACCACGGACCCGAGCTAACCGGGGAGGTTCTGACTCCCCCCCGCATGTGTAGCTTTACCTGGCTGAGCCATGTTCTGGAAAAACGTGATTCAGGGGTTGAGTCGATGTTGGGCCAGCAGACCTTTAAGGCCAACGAAACTCGTAATGCTTCCTTTTGGAACTAGCATAATGCCTTTTGCCTCGTGAGGCAGGGTATGCGCAAGTCAGATAATACACCGTGAGCCTAAGAAGGTGCTTGAAGTGTCAAAGGCTTCAACACATGTCCCACACTTGCACATGCTAGCCACCTTGCACGAAATCCAATGCAAATGATCACCCATCTCACAAGTGGTATACCTCACCACATTCCATCCGCTGCAAATAAGATCATTCATTTTGCTCATGGTCTTGCCCATGTTGAAAAGGAAAAAAAAAAAAAACAACGGAGAGAGTTGCTGTAGCAGTGGAAGATAAAAATTTTCTAAGGAGCAGGGAAACTGTTGTTGCACCTTTTGAGAATAAGCTATTTCAATGTGGCGCAGGGAAGAGCAGGTTCACTGAGGCCTCTGGGTCCCCACAGAGTTGCTCTGGAGCAACTCCTTTTGCCCTTTTCTAGTGGTAGCAGCCACTGCTGCTCCGCCATCTTCAAAAGACCCGCAGACACCAGTGTCCAGGGTCAATAAAATCGCTCGAATGCCAAGGCATGAGGCTCATGTCTCAGTGCCTAACTCTTGGCCCTCCAGCGCCTTGGAGAAGGCGATGGCGGTCGACTTAGTGTTGTCAACACCAAAATAATAGCGCTCCCTCAGTGGTGGAAAGAGGGATAAACACCTAATTGCCAAGTTAAAAAAAAAGAAAAGTGATAATCCAAATAGTTGTCATTCTTGTCAGCAATTTTCCGAAGGCGAAAGCCTTACGCTTCATGGAACAAGAAAAGTGAATGTTGGCAACATCGATGTCAACCCAAAGTGGTCCAAAAAGTGACGTGATCACAAATGATGTTATCACAACGTCACTGATTGCCAAAATTTGGGATGTCATCACATGACATTGTCGCTTGATCAAAGGCGGGCCAATATCCAAGAAAGTGCAACATGACTTTAGGTGCAGAAAGCTACAGGGGGGGGGGGGATGGATCAATACAATCAACTGAGACGAAAAAGATGATAAAGATGGATTTCGCCTTTGATTCATCTTAGGTAAATGCATGAGCGACCGTGTTACCTTTCTTTTCAAAAAATACGCCACCAATGTTTATTGATCTTCATTTTCCTTTCAAGACGGCTTTTATAATTTAGTGAAGCTGTAAAGGGCTCAAACACAATTTAATTGACATAGAAAAGATGATTACCAACTTCTGACCAATGGCCTTTTCTCTGCAAGAAGCAAATGTAGGCCCTAAATATCGCCGTATTTCTTAAGGGTTTCGGTGTTTTGTAACAGCGGAGCTTAAGCTCTTCATTCTGCAGTTCGTGTCGCCAGATAGCATCATCATGAATGGCCTCTACCTTATATGGCATCTTGCACCGTTTAGAACCTGGAAAGCTGTGCCTAGCACGTGCAACGCAATAACTCCGCCAGTGCGTGCTCATTGCTCTTGCTAATTAAGATTAAGCAAATTAGGACTGCTAAGATCACACTAATTAAGGTTGTGCTAAGGCATTGCTAATTAATACCACTATAATTATGACCTTGTTATTCAAGATTTTGCCAGTCAGAGCTACCTAATTAGGACTGCTAATGAACACCATGCTAATTAGGATCTTGCAAATTTAGATTATGCTAATTATGACCCTGCTAATAATTTAGGTCGGCCACAAGCTCTGCTGTTAGTCCAGCCTCGCACCACTAGTGCAGGCTGCCCACATTTATTTTTGAAAGAGCGAGACACTCTTCTCCATGGCTTTCTGAAGGAATTACAGTTATCGAATACGTAAACACATGAGTACAGGGCACGGAGCGAGAATTATTCAGGAGGCGAAACAGCGCTTGCTCGGGTGTCTCAGTAAAATCACGAAGTTGGGCACGGCACTGACGCACCCTCTGTTATGAGAGTCTGGTAACAGAGAAAAAAAATGCGTTCATTGCACTCTCTGATGCAACTTGCCTGCTCAAGACCATCTGATGCCTATTCAGTGCTGGTGCTTTACACGCAAATGGGTGTTTCTTGAGCCTGCTCGCTGGCTCCAAAATATTCGTTAAATTAGAGAAAAGACATCATTGACTAGGAAATTATGTGCATGATATATTTTGTAGCATGCATAATCTGATTATTTTTATAAGTTTTATGATTATTTTTATAAGCAAGTAGAAGTGCATTGCGACTGAAAGAGCTCACAGATATCATCAATTGGTGACGTCGTGTCACGATGCCGAAGTCGGTGGAGTCACGACGACAAGCTATGCCTTCCACTCCCTATGTCGGAGAAGGGCAACAAGGCCGTGCGAGAATTTGAAACCAGCTGAGACTGTGGTTCTAACCCCTCTAACTTCCTTATTATAGCACGTATTCGCTAAGTTCTTGCGGCAGCATGTTCACATAGCAAAAGTGCACAAATTTCCATTCATTAACATCTTTGGACCTCGGGGTTGCTTACTGGCCCTTTAATACCGCCGTCTCGCTATGTCGGGTTTCAAGAAGTGTTTCTCGCAATCATACTTACGAGCCGAGAGCTCTTGATCTATCCTTGGTATTGCACGAGCCCACTCTTCTAACCGCACCATGTCACTCGAAGCTTTGAAGGTCTTTTTTGCAGGATGCATAGCCATTATTTATTTATTTATTTACAGTACCTTACAGGGCCCTCGAGGGGCATTGTGTAAGGGGGGCAGTACAGAATATACGTGAGTGATACATATACATAGATAAATATTGGTTACAACAGAAAGCACAATTGATGTCATGAACATATAAGCTCTAAATATACTAAAAAAATTATTACAGTTATTATTACAGTTAGGCACTACACATTTTCACCCCATCCTAAAGAAGCACTGATTTAAACTCTCAAAAGTGCTTGCCTTTGTTGCGGTATTAAAAGTGTGTGCAAGGTTTGAGAAGCCAGTGCCGATGGCGCGACACCAAAGCCTGCGAGAGCACGCGAGAGAGGGAAAGGCTGCAAATTGTGAAAGGATACATGGCAGCTTGCTTGCCCAAAATGGGAGCTTTCCCTCCCAGGGCCATCTAAGCACATGTGCGTACAACATGCACGCGAGGCACCTTCGGATGCGGCAGACGTCTCCTGAAGGACTACTAGTTGCTCGTTTCAAGCGCTGTATGGTCAGTAGTTATAGTAGCATTGATTAGTAAGTGCAGCTAAAGTCTTTGCCACCTCTACGTGTTGATGTGCCAGACAGAAATGTTGGAAAACTTGCAATATACGAGATGTTATCCCTATCTTTGTGCATGGCGTCTATAGAACGACATATAAATGATGGCAACATGCCCAAAGCATCGCTTATCATGCTGCGGTGAAAACTGCCTTTCCTCCTTTACACCATCTGGCCACCTTCACGCGCTACTGCAGCACAACAGATTCTCCTCCTCAAATACTTTCTTTGTGGTATATCGTCAAGGAAGTATTACTAAGACTGCTTTTTTTTTTTTATGTGGTCAGCTGCGCATGTTCATTCTTCCTTTTCCCCAACATTCAACTTCTCATCAAATTGGGGAGCATAATTGCGACAAGTGTTGAGATGGGTAACAAGGTGCGCTCCTTTGTCAGTGTTAATAGTTACTTTAGCGCATGCTCCCCGAAGTCACAGACGGCGCCCAGTTTGCCCGATGTAAGTCTTGCCACCTGAGAGAGGTATGGCATAAACCACACCGATGATGCACACTGAATCCCATCGTGGTGGTCTTAGTGATTATGGTTCCTGACTGCTGACCGAAAGGTCTTGGGATCGAATCCTGGCCGCGGCGGTTGCATTTTCGATGAAGGCAAAAATGCTTGAGGCCCCTGTACTTAGATTTAGGCACACGTTAAAGAACCCCCAAGTGGTCAAAATTTCCAGAGCCCTCCTCTATGGTGTCCCTCATAATCATGGCATTGTTTTGGGATGTTAAACGTCAACATTTATTATTATTATTACAATGCACGCTGCATGTTATTCTTTTTCTGCCATTTAATCCTCTCGCCTTGCCACCTTGTTCCTACACTCCTGTAGGACACTTTTGTCTGTCTGCATAGCTGTGCCCTTGATGTTCTTTAAAAGACATTCGTATGCCTGTCCTCATATTTTAACTGTAACTGTAACAGTGCAAAGGTAATATGGACAACAGTAGTCCATTCAATTTTAATAATTCTACATTTCTTCACACGTTTGAAATATCTCTGAATTCGTAGCGTCCCCAGCAGACAAAACGTAACGCATTCTGCCAGGGCACTTGCCCTTCACTTATTGGCCGTTTGCTCCCGCTGGCTTTCTCGTGACATTGTGTTCCATTCCATCATAGCTCGCATACAAGATTGTGCCCCGGCGTGTCTTTCTTATATCATTTGTCTTTTACGTTGTCCCCTATCAGACATGTACCCACTAGCACAAGCTTGCATGCTGTCTTTCTCAAACACTCTTTCTTGAACCCCGCAGACGCGAGTTCTATAAAAGTGGAAATCGAAGAATGTTCCGTAGGGACAGAAGTACCAGCTGACGCACCTGCTGCGAGTGTACTGGTGGCATCTTGTGGACACTTCGCCATAGATTGTGAACCAGCCCCGCATTCTGGCCTTCAATTCTAACATTGTCCACATCGACATGTGGCCTAACAAGAACCTCTGTTGTGACAAGATCTCGTGGCGCCTGCGGAGGCACATCTGCATCCACATGAATGAGTGGCCTTTTACATGCCCCTACTGGCATTTTGTGAACTTTGTTGTTTCGGTAATATCTGCTGCTATTTAAAGTGTTGATTGGCAGAGATAAAACGTCAGTTTTCGAAATCATTTTGGGAGATTTGAAGCTAAACAAACAATATTCTCACATTGCAGTGTTGCAAATATCGGATGTGTAGCTGATGGTATTGTAGACGCTTCCACTGACGCATCAAACATTATATTTAATAATCTTTTTGAAGATTCTGTCCAACACATCCAGTGAGTGCACGCGTTAAGTTGGCATATCTCTAGCAAATCATGCTGTGCCTATCATATTCTGCATTTTAAAAGTTGTGTTTCATAGCTCAACATTGATTTCATTGCTTTACTTTTCATTTTGGAGCATAACGCATGTTCCATGTTCTTGCTGTTTTATGTGTGCTAAATATTAATGCATAAATAAATAATTGCACAAAGGCAACACGTACTGGCACTCAAGCTCTATACCAGATGAGTGCATTGAATATATTGTAAACATTCGGCATAAAGGTTGTTGCTTAAAATTTGAGACGGATATAAGATTGGCAAAGAAGAAGAGCCATATAACATTGTGCAACCTCTGTTCCTGGAATTTCATGCCGGCAAGTGTACTTTTGGATGCATGCATAGACAGATCACTCAAGTGCATTACTTCAAAAAAAAATTGATGGTGTGCTTTGAATTGTTGATTTCTTAGTCCTGCTTGCAAGACAGTTAAACCCACATATATTGAACTCGAAGAAAAACAAAGGGGATTACTTCAATATGCAACTTTTAATGAACTAATTGTATTTTCAATGGAAAATTCTGGATGCGTGAGTTGGCTTCACGGCGCTGCTCACAATATTATAAGACAGATTCCTTCACAGCATTGCGCAGCTTCTTTTTTTTTTTTTTTTTTATTTTCTTTGGTTTGTAGTTGGGGATGTGGGGTTATACGCAGGGACGAGATATACACGATAAAATACGGTATCGATGTATCAATAATTTTTGTACGCAGCTGTGCTCACTCGTCCGAGCGCCAGGGGCGTCTAGTCTACCTTGGCACCAAAGTTGGCCTTGCTTTCCAATACTATCATACTCAGTGTGCTTCTTGGGAGATGCTGTACACAGTGGCAATGTAAGGCTTGTCCACCCCCTCCCCCCATTTGACAGTGTCGATTATCGCGAGCTGTGCGGAGAACAGCAGCTTTTTGTGTTTTATGGCATCCACTGTGTTCAAGGAACACAAAAGTGAAATAATGAATTGGTTTAGATTGATTAATTGTACTCTGAGAACTCTAATGTGGTTAATTTCACCATCATAAGTTTATTAATAAAGGAGAAAATCATGGCAAAAGTATCACGGCAAAAGCCTGCCTCAGCACCCTCTTAAATCATTTTGAAATTTCGCACTGAAATCACCGTCGTGACGTCATGGATTTCAAGGTGCATTTTTCGTATTTTGGCGACATTGACTCAACGAAATTTCTTGAAACTTGTTATATTAACTCTATGGCCACCTCAGAGGACAATGTACTTTATTTTGATTGATTAGAAACTATGTAGGACTCAATAGACGTCTTCAAAATCTGTGGTGTCACATTGCTGGGAGCAAGGATTTCAAGGTGGCGTGGCTATCTGCATGTTTTTTTTATGCGTTTTCTTTCTTACCAAGCGTATTCTCATGGCAAGCAAAGTGGTTTTGGAATTGTGAAAGAGTAGTCTAGAAATAGGTAAACTCTTCTTCTCTTTAGTGTCCCTTTAACAACACGAGTCGAGAAGCACTTGCAGCCGGCACAATGAGGAGTAATCATGCAAGAAAGCACGTGATGGCACGCCGTAGTTTTTACTCCGCACCATGTGGCGCTCTCCCAATCACACCGCCCCGCCCTCCTAAATGCATGAAGGAAAGTTCCCTTTTATGAGAAAAAGCCGAAAACTTGTGAGGGAAAGCCAGCTTCTTGGGGCGTTTTGCACTGGCCGATGTCCGACTTATCAAGTGTTCTGGCTATTTTTGTTCGATATAGCTGTAGACTTTCTGTGCAATGACGTTAAAGCATTGTTGCATTCGAAAATAGCTCAACATAAAGGATAATTCGATTTGCCCGAGTTCGATATAGTTGGGTTCAACCGTACACTGTAAATTCAGAAATTTACAGGCTGACCACCTGCAATTCACACCCTTTCTTTCTTGGCTTCCACAGACCCGCTTTCCATAAGAGTGAAAATTGAAGGATGTTACATATGGCCAGAAGAACCAGCTGAGCCACCTGCCACGAGTGTAACGCTGGCGTCGTCTGGGCACTCCGCGTGGATTACGAATGAGCCACGTGCTCTGGTCCCGGATGCTGCCAGTTACGACACTGACATCCGGCCTGACAAGTGTCCCGCATTGTGACAAGAGCTTTATTAACAAGTGGCACGTGAAGAGACACCTTCGCACCCACACAAATGAACGGCCCTACAAGTGTGCCTACTGCCCCAAGGCCTTTTTCGAGAAGAACGTCTTCGCCGCCCATGTGCGGCGCCACACAGGTGACAAACCTTACCTCTGCCAGCTCTGCTGCATGGCCTTCACCTGTGAGAGCACCTTCACCAAGCACATGCAGCAACATTGATTGAGCATCTTATGCCAGCAACTTCTGCCTCAATCAAGTGAGGGCTTGTGACGAGCTTCTGTTAAGTCTTTGCAGTTGTTCCAGTTCTCCCTTCTCAATCAGTGTTTTGTGAGCGACTGCACCAGATTCCTTTCAATGTCTGATCACCTCTATTCAGCATCCATCTGCCTGTGATCGTGGACGTGTTAACACCCTGTTGTGTAGTTCAGAACCTTTCATGCTTCATGTCACATGGCTGCTAGAGGCATTTCTCAAGCAAGGTATCTGTTTCTTCGTTGCTTTAGCTGTAACGAGGACATTGTGAGACTCATTGGGGACGTAGCGACAAACGTAGACAGAAAAGAGAACCACAGCGGGAGGTGTTGAACATCAACTGGTTTTTTTTTGGAATCGCAGAAATCACAAGCATGCAAACTAACTAACAAAGCAAGCTGGCAACACCTGGCCTGATAACAAAAGAAACTGCTACACTTTCACTATCTGATTATAGGAGAGGAACGTGCACTAACAGAGTGATGTTTCTTTTTGCAATCACCCTTGATGCACCATGTGCATACCTACTCCTTTTCGATCAACTGTATTTCATTATGTTGTAGTGACACAGAAGACTGGCTAGTGCATGGATGTCCATGTTTATTGATCTGGTATGCTTTCATCACCTCACGTGCCCTCTGGTTTTTTATGATGAAAGATCACCGAAGTTTCACCAAATACCGGTGCACAGGTGCAACTCCTGCAGTAAATTGCCAAATGGGAATAATGTGCGCTTTTCAGTGGGCTATGATACTCACGTAATCTTATATTAATCTTAGTTTTCTTAGTTTTCATGCTTGTGATTTCTGCAATTAAAAAAAAAACCAGTTGAAGTTTAGCGTCTGTCCTGCGTGGTTCTCCTCTCTTCTGTCTGTGTTTGCCATGCTACGTCCATAATTGATCCCCACCAACTAGCCCAACTTACAGTTGTGTGAAGCATTGTGAGACTGTTTGTTAGCCCCTCGGGTAGCAAGCCTAAATAAATAATAAAATTTAGCCAACGTCTTGCATCAGACAGGTATGTACAATGGTGTGGTTCTTAGCTCATACATACTGTGCTCCAATGAGCAATTTGATGCAACTGACCGAAGGAGGTCTGCTGCCTCTTTTCCTCTGTGCTGTCACCAGCTGTGGCTAATAACTTGCATGTGTGTATGTATCCACTTATATCTTTCGTAATTGTGCCCAACAATTGTTATCAGTGAGAGCATTTTTGCAGATATAAGTGGCTGGCAGTCAGCATTAGACCTACTCAAGGACTTCACTGTTTGAATAAGTGTCGCTAAGGTGCAGGCAAAGAATGACACAAGTTAACATAAATGCAGAAGCAGATGCACCTTGCCTGGAATCTGTGTTTAGCATTTTTCACCAGGTCATTCAAGAAAGAAAGACGAGCTGTCTTGCCCTTATGTTCTTTTTTTCTGAGCATGTTTTTGCAAAGATTTTAAGGGAATCAATCAAGCAGGTTCCACATGTAATGGCTACGAAATCGAGCAGCTTGTTGCTGTACTTTCAGTTACACGAAATTTGAATGCAGTCTTGTCTCATGAAAGAACAGGGAGAAATTGGTATGCAGAGCTCCTATTGTTTGCCGAGTGTCAGAACACCAGAGCTATTCATGCTAGACTTACAATTTTTGAGTACGTATACATATGAAAGCTATTTATTTTTACATCACTTGTGTGAAGCAGCCATTATTTTCGCTTCCTTCTGCACCGAAAGCTGAAACTACCGAAGCACTTTCTGTCGGTGCTCGTTAGTGTCATGATGCAACACTTTACCAATCCCTGACGGCAACACCACCCCACGCCAGCAAGGTCACTGTGAAAGGGAGAAGGTGTGAGAGATATAAGTTGCAATTGTGAAGCATCGTGCAAGAGCGTCGGTAGCGCAGTAGTTAACGAGCCCTGCTCTTCTGGCTTACAATTTTTATTTGTACTAGTCGCCACTGTACAGTCCCATGCCATCAATGCGGAGCGAAAACCTTACTGTGGCTGTCACTGCATTCAGATGAGTAGCCAAGCAGTGGAGTTGACTAATTGGCTTCTCTTTTTGTGCACTAATGGCAATTATAAATGAAAAATCTGCCCAGTACAGCAATGTACACAGTGTGCATTGAGACTGTTGCCCTTTTACAAATGGGAAGTTTAAGTAGTGTAACATCAGAATGAGCATTAGGCACTGTCAAGCTCATTGATATCAGTACATTCTATGACATATTAGTAGGCTTGAGAACATTCCTTAAAGGATATCTTTTGATCTCTAAATAATAACGATGCTTGAAAGGGACATTGATTGTTACTCACCAAGAAGTGTTGCCGTTGCAAAAACAGCAATTTTACTGATCCCATTTATAGTTGGCTGTGCATGATTGGGCACCTCCGCTGCTTCACCAGTGCTGAAAATGCCTGTTGACAACTACAGTTAATTCTTGTGCTGAGTTGACCTGACTGTGTTGATTGTGAGGAAATAAAAATCTGTGATGTGCTGTTATTCTGATCTACTGCACAATTCATAGTGAAGCTGGCACTGGTATGACACACAGAAAGCGGGTAATCCTAGTCGAATTCCCAGTGAGGCTAGTGAAACCAATCTCAGGAAGATACTAATGACTACTGACTGAGTAAAATCTAAGTTCTAATAAGTCTAATTAAACTAAGCTTGATAAGACTAGGTTGGGTGTGATCAAACCAAGCCCACCAGATACTTCAGTCTCAAGTAACCTAATTAATCTAATTAAGACTAGCTAAGCTAATTAGGCTGAGCTGATGTAAATATAGCCAATTCTAATCAAGCATAGCTGAGCATGGTATCACCTAATTCAAGCATAAATAAGTCTAATTAGGCCAAAGCTAATTAAGCTGAATTCTTGCAATTCAAGTCGAATTCTCAGTAAGGCTAGTGAAGCCAAGCTCAGGAATATACTAAATGTTAACGTAGTCAGGCATAATTAAGCTCTGTTATGTCTAATTGGTCATAATTAAAACTAAGCTAATTAAGAGATTGTGTGTGATTGAACCCAGCCCACCCGAGATACTTAAGTTTCATGTGGCCTATGCAAATTGAGCCTAACTTTGATTGCTAACTGAGCCTTAGTCTTTCGTCGAATGCCGAAGGAAGGTTGTTTACGAGATCCCCCTTAACCATGCGGACTGGTGTACATTGGTCAAACTGGGCGGCGCCTCAATGATCGTCTGAGGGAACATAAGGGCACATTAAAGAGTGGCACAGGAAGTAACTTGGCATTTCATAGCATCAAGCAGTGCGCATAAGCCGACTGCACGCCTGAGCTGGAGAAGACGTGAGTGCTAATAAGATATGGAAAAAGACAAGAATGAGAGTTATTTGAAGCTTATGTCATCAACAAGTTAAGGAGTAGATGCATCAGCAAGCCGTCTCTTGACCTATTCTCATGCGAGATAGACTATCTCGACGATTAGTGCGGTAGGCGGTGTGTTATCTGGTTTTTTGCTATGTGGCAGTGTTATCGGTAACACGCGATGTTTTCGTGGCTTTATATTCTGCAGTCGACGCAGAATAAAGTTTAGTTGTGAGTGTGCCTCTTTCCTGTCATCTTCTTTCTTAACATTTTCGTACATGGCGCTACACCGACACCTTGAAATAAAATACCAACGAGCCTGCATTGATACCCTTGTTCAGCTTTTGCTCCTAAGGCCACTTATGCACGCATGTGCACAACATGTGACGAAGGATTTATGGATGCAGCAAAGGCCGTCTGCTCACTGACAACTACTTGTAGCTCGTTTAAAGCGCTGTACCAGTATCTATTAGCAAGTGCACCTAAAATGTCTGTTACCTGTACTTACTGAAGTCGCAGACAGAAATCGGGAAAAATTTACGATATATGAGATGGTATTGACATTTTTATGCATGGCATCTATAGAAGGACATATAAATGACGGCAACACTCCTGAAGCATCCGCCTGTTGTGCTGCCTTGAAAACTGCATTTTCCTCCTGTACACTATTGAGCTGCCTCTGAGGGCTACCGGGGCATAGCAGATTCTCCTCCTCAAATACTTCTTTCTCTGTGGTGCAAGGTCAAGGAAATATCACTGCGGCAATAATCTGCTTTCCTTTTAATATGGTCAAGCCACGTTTGTTGTTTCTTGCTTTTCGTGAGAATCGACTCCTCATTAAATTGGGGAGCACAACCATAGGCTTGCGCATGGGGGGGGGGGAGGAGGGGGAGGGGGGGGGCAAGTGGTGGGGCGAGTGGTGGAGGGCGCAATGCCAGCCCCATACATTGACATAATAGAGAGGAGGGGGGCGCTTTGACGAACCTTCGCCCCCCCCCCCTTCTGAAGGGGAACCCTGTGCACGCCTCGACAAGTGTTCAGATGGGCAACAAGGTGTGCTCCTCTGTCAGCATTATTGGTAACTTTTTGTGCATGCTCCTTAAGTCGCTTAAATGGGCCCTGCAACATCTTTCCAAGTTGTCATCGAGTGGCTTCATTAAGGGGGGTTTGTTGCCGCATGAATCAACTGCTGCGAAAATTTTCAGAATCCGTCAAGCACAAGCAGAATTACAGGGATTTGTTGCACACTTTAAGCACTCTCTCTCATTTTGTACCAGTGAGCACACTGAAAGCTATGCAGGAGGGGGTGGATGACAAGGAGACAAGGAGACAAGGAGCTAGGTTCGTCCATCAGCATGTGTCATTGACCTTGAGCACTTTATTTATTTTATTTCTTCGAACATGCAGCTTTCAGTGCATTCGTGAGCGAGTGAACGGGCACGTCGCAGCAGCCACACTAACTGTGCAGCTCATGATGCTACAAGTGGCCAGTGGCCATCTACTTTGTGTTTAGGGAGTGGCCATTTGGGCTTGGAATCCAGTCAGTTACCCTTAATGACCAGCGGTTATCCTGCCAACGTGCTACGTGCCCGGCCCATATCCATTTCTTCTTCTTGATTTCAACTATGATATCCTTAACCCCCGTTTGTTCCCTGACCCACTCTGCTCTCTTCCTGTCTCTTAAGGTTACAGAAAATTAGGTGGGTAGATGAGATTAAGAAGTTTGCAGGTATAACGTGGCAGCAGAAAGCACAGGACCGGGTTGATTGGCGAAACATGGGAGAGGCCTTTGCCCTGCAGTGGGCGTAGACAGGCTGATGATGATGATTTGGGCTTGTGGCATCATTAGTCAAGAGAAGAGGGAGCGATGTATATCTGATTTTATTAAATAATTGTAAATTCCAGGCCACGTGCTACGGTATAATGTCTGGCTCACATGTTCAGGAGCTTTGACTATCAATCGGCAGTGTTTTCTGACCATGCCGAAAAAGTGTTGCGGGCCCCTTTAATACAGTGCCCAGTTGGTTCGATGTGAGAATTGCCACATGAGAAAGGTATGGCAAACTTATCGCAAACTTATCTATTCATAAACCACACCAGTGGTGCACACTGCATGTTGTCCACTCCATGCCTTTCAATCCTCCGACTCTGCTGCCTTTTTCTTACGATCCTGCAGAACACTTTTGTCTGTCTGCATATTCTTGAACTTGATGTTCTTCTAACAACATTGCATGTCTGTCCTCATATTTTAACTCTAACAGTGCAAAGGAAGGACGGACAATGCTAGTGTAGGGGCACAATCTTGTGCACATTCCTGTGGTAGAACATTTTATCGCGCCGCACGTGATTGATTGAGGCTCGTGCATATACATCTGACAGTCAGACATGAGAACAGCTACTGGAAGAAGCAGTGCTCTCCATCATTGTGTCAATCTGCTAGGCAAAGAAAGGATGGAGACACCATTACATCCTGTAGAATGAAATTAGACTTGGACTGGATTGAAACGCAAGTGCTTGGGCTGAAGAAGTGAATTTGCCTGCTTTGTGTCTAGCTTAATTCAATCTCACAGCAACAGTTTGCGAAAATGGCCTCTGGAGCCACCACCTAATGTCTCGTGAAATTGTGGCATCACATGGCGTCCAGTCAAGATGTTAACACAAATAAATTGTTAAAGTCATGATGCTTTTTCATTTCAATGCTTTGAAAAAAAGTATGCTGCCATATATTGATATTCAGTTGCAATAATTCTGTATTTCTTCATGTGTCGAAATTATTTCTGAATTCATTGTACAGTGCCCCAGCAGACAATCAAAACGCGATGCATTCTGTCGCGGCACTTCCCCGCTGTTTGCTCTATCTTGTTCTCTTGTGACATTGTGTTCTGTTATATCATAGAATCTGTACAAGATCGTACCCCAGTGCGTCTATCTTTTTTCATTTGTCTCATGCTGTTCTCCTTCAGACATTTACCAACTAGCACAAGCTTGCATGATGTCTTTCTCACTTTTTCTGGAATTCCACAGACCCAAGTTCCGTAAGAGTGAAAAATCGAAGAATGTTCCATATGGCAAGAAGTACAAGCCAACCCGCCAGCTGCAGGTGCCCCCACTGGCTTCTTGTGGACACTTCGCGTGGATTGCAAACCAGCTCTACGTTCTGGTCCTCAATGCTAGCATTGTCGACATCGACATACAGCGTAACAAGTGCCTGCACTGTGACAAGATCTATGCGAACTTGTGGCGTCAGCAGAGGCACAGCCGCATCTACACAAATGAGCTGCCATTTACGTGTCCCTACTGACGTTTTGCAAATTTTGTTATTTCAGTCATATCTGCGCGAAGCAAAAACGTACAGTAAGTTTTTAAGAACATTCTAGGAGATAACCTGAACAGACTTGATTGTCACATTGCAGTGTTACGAATATCCGTTGTGAAGCTAACAGTTTCGTGGATGCTATACTGATTTATCATACATTTTTCTTCTTATAAATTTTTTAAAAGATTTGTCGAATTCACCATTCAGAGCATCTGGGAAATGTGCA